>JAODAL010078459.1:0-12909 GCA_025379985.1 Phyllomedusa bahiana
TTATTTCTTGGGTACAATGTGCAATTAATTTTTTAAAGGTCATTTAGAAATGAAATTTTTTCCTGTTTCTACCTTTTTAAATAAAAATTAATTTCTGGGGTGCAGTGAGGGGAATGTCATTTTAGTGTTGACGTTTAAATTATCGACAAAGTGAAATCGGCACGGAATTTTACGTTGATCCGGTTTTTTTTAGATCACGCTTTTTAATTTTAAATTTAAAAAATCTGTGCATAATCTATTAAATTGCCCCCATTTTTGGCCTTCCTGTCTTTTTGGGCGGCCAGAAAAAAATCACTTACAGAATAGAGCAGGGGGGAAAATGTGTGGGGAACGTCTTTACTGGGATGGGGGATGGTTGCGTTTGGGCAGGGAAAAATTCCCCATGCCCTTCCTTTTTAAACATAGAACAGGCCCTTCCGTTCATGATCAGTGCCCTGTCACGTCCCCAAGAAAGTGGGACGGGCGCTCTGCCTCTGCCAAACAGCTCAGAAAACAGTTTGGGGCGAAAAAAATTTATTTTTTAAACCAGAGCCCAGCTCAACTTTTAGCGTGATCCTTAGAATTTAGTTAGATCAGAGATTTGAGATTTTGGGTTAGTTGGGCGGGGAAATTTTTAAAAGGGGACATCTCCCGCTGTAAAAGTCAGGGGGGGGGAACACAGACAAGCTCTAAAAAGGATCCCGGGGATTTGTAAAAACCAAAACTTTTTTTAGAAAATTGCATTCCCCTTTTATTAGGATACAGATCTTTTCTAGTAACTTCCCGGTCTATTTTTTTAGGGGGCAAAACTCCATTTTTTATTCTCAGTATACATTTCAAAAAGGTGTTTTCTTTTTTTTTTTTGGGCCCAATTCCCCCAACTTTGTTGATATAGCCCCCCTTGCATTTAAAAATTTGAATCCCAGAAATTTTTTGAAAGTCCACCACAGGTTGACGGGTTTCCAAAAATTTAACCTTTATTATCGTATACATTTCAGATACTTATTTTTTTCACTTTGGCCCCAGGCACTGTTTTTTAAAAAGGGAGCCCCCCTTTTGCAGTTAAATTTAAAATCTACAATTTTGTACCCACCACATTTTAATTGAAGGTCCAAAAAAAAACCCCTTTTTAATAATCCGTATACATTTCAGAACAGTTGTTTTTTTTTTCACTTTTGGTCATTCAAGTTTTTGTTGATGGGATCTCCCTTGGGCATTTAAATTTGAATCCAGCAATTTTGGGTACTCACCACAGGTGAAAACTGATAGGTCCCCAAAAATCCCTTTTATTATCAGTATCCCATTTCAGATACGGGGTTTTTTTCACTTTGGGCGCAGGCAGCTGTTTTGTTAAACCCCCTTGCGGGTTAAATTTGAATCCAGCAACTTTGAAAGTCCCCAACAGGTGAAATAAATGGGTTTCCAAAAATACTTTTTAATATTTTTTAAGTTTTTCAAAACAGGTTTTTTTTTTTCACTTTTGGTCAAAAAAAGCTTTGTTGATAGATCTTTTTTTTCCCAGTTAAATTTAACCAGCAATTTTTGTAGTCCCCCCACAGGTGTACTAATAGGTCCAAAAACCTTTTAATATCTCATAACTTTTCAGCCCATGTTTTTTTTTAAAATTTTGGCGGGTCAATTTTTTTTGATAAAACACTTTGCTTTTTAAATTGAATCCCGGCAATTTTGGGTTTGAAAAACCCACGGGTTTGATAGGTGCCAAAAAAAATTTTTTTTATTTTTCAGTATCCCTTTTCCCGGGAATCCCTTTTTTTTTTCATTTTGGGGGCGCAGGCAGCTGTTTTGATAAAAGCCCCCTTTGGGCAGTTAAATTTGAATCCAGCAATTTTGTAGTCACCAAAAGGTTTTTGATAGGTGCCAAAAAATCCCTTTTTTAATATCCGTATACTTTTCCCAGACGGTGTTTTTTTCACTTTTGGTCATAAATCTTTGTTAAATTAGACTACTTTGCATTTAAACTTTTGAATACAGAAATTTTTAGTAGTCACCCCCCGGTTAAAATTGAAAAGGTTCCCAAAAAAATCCCTTTTAAATTATCCCATATACTTTTCAGCCCGGGGGGTTTTTTTTCATTTTTGGGGTCATTTCCAATTTTTTTGGATAAGATCTACTTTCCCAAGTTTAAAATTTAAAAACCACAACTTTTACTAAATACAGTGTACTGATAGGGGGCCAAAAATCCCTTTTTAAATTTTTCTAAATATACTTTTTTCAGAGAGGTTTTTTTTTCATTTTTTGGTTTCAGCCCCAATCTTTGGTTGAAAGATCTACTTTCCCGGGTTTAAATTTGAATCCACAATTTTTTTGTACTCCCCACGGGGTGAACTGAAAATTTGCCAAAAAAAACCCTTTTATTATCAGTATCCCCATTTCAGATACGTTTTTTTTTCATTTTTGGCGCAGGCACCCCTTTTTTTATAAAAGCCCCCCTTTTGCATTTAAAATTTTGAATCCAGAAAATTTTGGTACCCCACCCACAGGTTACTGATGGGTTCAAAAAAAACCTTTTTAAAATATCCTAAAAACCATTTCAGAAAAGGTTTTTTTTTTCATTTTTGGACATTAAAAGTTTTGGGTTATAGATTTTACTTTGCATTTAAAATTTTTGAATCCAGCAATTTTGGTACTCACCAAAAGGTGTACTGATAGGTGCCAAAAAAAAACCTTTTTATTATCAGTATAAAAATTTCAGAACTTTTTTTTTTCATTTTGCGCAGGCAGTGTGTTGATAGAGCCACCTTTTCGGGGAAAAATTTTTGAACCCCAAAGCAATTTTTTAGTCACCACATTTTGTACTGATGGGGTGCCAAAAAAACCCTTTTTAAATTTTATCCGTAACTTTTCAGACGGGTTTTTTTTTTCACTTTTGGTTTTTTCAAGCTTTTTTGATAGATCTCCCTTTGCATTTTAAATTTAAATAAAAGCAATTTATAGTCACCACGGGTAAATTTTGATAGGTCCAAAAAACCCCCCTTTTTTATTATCCCATATACATTTCACCCCTGTTTTTTTTCACTTTTGGTCAGTAAACCCTTTGTTGATAGATCAAATTTTTCCCATTTAAAATTAAAATCCAGCAATTTTGTACTCACAAACAGGGAAACGGAAATTTGCCAAAAATCCCTTTTAATTTCCAAAAAATTTTTCAACAAGTGTTTTTTTTCACTTTTGGTTCAGTCAATTTGAATCCAGCAACTTTTTAGTCACCAAAAATTTTGTTTAGGGGCCAAAAAAAAAATTCCTTTTTATTTTCATATACATTTCGGGATCCGTGTTTTTTTTCATTTTTGGTCAGTAAGCTTTTTTGATAACCCTACTTTTGCAGTTAAATTTGAATCCAAAACTTTGCCCTCACCACAGGTTACTGATGGGGTGCCCCAAAATCCCTTTTTAAAATTTCCAAAAACCCCATTTCAACGGTTTTTTTTTTTCCCTTTTGGCCCAGTCAACTTTTTTTTGAAAGACCCACTTTGCAGTTAAATTTGAACCCAAAATTTTAAAGTAGTCACCACGGGGTGAATTGATAGGGCCAAAAAAATACCTTTTATTTTTCCCAAATCCCTTTCAGACGGGTTTTTTTTTTTTCATTTTTGGTCATCAAGTTTTTTTTTGATGATCTACTTTGCAGTTAAATTTGAATCCAGCAAATTGTATCACCACAGGTGAATTGATAGGTCCAAAAAATACCTTTTATAATCTCATTTAAAATTTCAAAACGGTGTTTTTTTAATTTTTTTGGTTCATCAAGTTTTTGTTGATAGATTTTTATTTTTGGTTTTTTTAAATTTGAACCCCACCCAATTTTTTTTGATTTGGGGGTTTTTTGTGAAATAGCTGTGTTTTGCCGATTTTCCCCAAAACCTTTTTCCATACCCTTTTAAAATTTTTTAATATTTCTGAACATGGAGCGAAATTCAGGGGGTAAGCGACCCAAAGAGGGGGTGGGAAACTTTTGAGGTAAGGACGAAGAAGGTGCCCCCTTCCCGGGTTCTTCGACAACACTGCATCCCCAGGGGGATCATCAGTTTTGCGGGACCGTCAGGCCGGGCCACGCTGGGCCCCATGGCCCTTTTAAATTTCTCATAACAAAACACGTCCCCCAAATCTTTCTTTCAGTGGCAAAATGCAACCTGCATCCAGAAAGCTTCCCTTTCCTCGCCTTTCCCCAGCCCACGGCCACAAATTTTCATCATCCATCATAAACCATCCCCCAAACATGAAGCACCCAAATGTCAACTCGTGAAACCCCCCCACTGTGGATAATCCATTTTCTTTTTTAAAACCTTTTTTGATGAAAAAAAGGGCGGTTGGGGTCAGAAGGCATTTTAAAAAAGATCAAGGGGGCCCAAAAGAAATGATTTTCCCTCTGCTCAAACCCCAAGTTTTGATCCAATCAGGGGTAAAAAGGAACCCCGGCCCAATTTGGGCAAAAATCCCGGGGCTTTTGGGGCAACCCCTTGCATTTCCCCCCCTTGCTTGTGCCCCCGCGGGCTCCGGGATGCAGAATGTCAGGAAGGGAATAAAATTCACCTTGTTGATAAAGATGAAAACAAAATTGGGTTTAAACAGGGTCTTTTAAACCAGAATTTGCTTGCGAGCGTTTTCATCACTGGACGAGGAAGAAGAGGTGGGTAGTGTCAGTACGGGCCCGCCTCAAAAAGGAGAGGGGGGGTTCCGGGAAGCCCCGCGGGATATGTTTCCCCCGCCAGCCACTTCAGGGGAAAACCCCAGCCCTCGTTTTTTCCCGCCAAAAAAGGGCCCCCAGGACCTCTCAAGCCGGGGCCCTTTCCCCTTTGAGCAAGCCTCTGATTCACCCAGCGATGTCAAAAATTCCCCCTTTTGGGCCTTTAAACGCATAATTTAAGGGCAAAAAACCCTTTAGGTTTTAAAAAACCACCACCAACATTCTATCACAGCAGCGAATGCATGAGTTAAAATTGGAGGAAACATTTTGGCCCCCAAAAAAAGGGCCAGACCGACCCAAATTCCCTCCAACCACTGTCAAAACCCTCTGCCCTCCCCCTTTCCCCCCTTTTCCTCCTCCCCCAACAAAAAAAGCGAAACCCCTCACTGCCAGGGGCCCTCTCAAAGTCATGATCAGGGATCAGCCTCCGCTTCAGCCTCCACCCGCCCGGGGAAACCCACCAGCACCACCAGAAAACCCATCCTACCCCTACTCCTTCCCCATTTTTGACCATGCACCCCGGGTACAGGGGGCCAAAGCAAACCCCCCAAACCCTTCGTCTTCCATTTTTGGGGAGCAAAGAAACATTTAAAAAACCCAAAACCATCCCAAAGCCAAAAGCCAAATTTTCGGCTTTTGCCAGGCTTTTGGCCTTTGAAATGTTCCCTTTTCCGTCGGGTGGACCCCAAAATGGTTCTGCCACTTTCAGGGCCCTCGCTTGCCCCCAATACCAGATGCCAAGCGGGCTTTTCTTTGCCAAAAAACCCGTTCCCCCCCTGGCCGGGCCACTTTTCCATAAAAAAAGGTTCAAGCGCGTTGTCTGAAATTGTGACCCGGGGAAAAGTCCCTCTACCACCGGGACCCCATGGACAATTAAGCACGGCCAAGGCTCCCAATATTCTCGTGACAGCTCACGGGTGACTGGGTGTTTTGTCTCTGGGGGTAAAGGGTGGCTCGGGGGGGGGGGGGGGGGGGGCCCTGGGCTCACGCTCTTCAAAACCGCGGGGTTTTGGTCAGGGTTTTTCCCCCAAGGTCCTCTGGGCATCACGGGGCCCATAAAACCGGGCCGTTTTAAAAATTTAACCCTGCCCTTGGAGACCGTCCCCCACCCCTTTCAGGAGCTGGGGAAACGGCTCCTCCGCAACGAAAACCGAGCTTTTTGGGCCGGGGGGGGGAAAAGGGAACCTTTTTGCCAGGCAAGGGGGGTGTGCGAAAACCCCGGGGGCAAAAATCTGCGGGAAAAAACCCTTAAAAATTGGGTTGGGCCCTGGAGAAACATCCCTTGCCTGGCCCCTGTCATGAAACCTTTCGTCCAAAATTTCAAGAGTTTTAACCCCGGGGTGGGGGAAATTTGCCTTTAAGGGGAAAGGCTCGAAGTCTAAGTTTCCCCATTTCCCGCCGTTCCCCCATTGCTTCGAACCCCCCTGGTTTGCTTTGCAGGTCACTGGGCCCTCGCCGCCAAACCATCTAAATTGTTACATGGAAAACACGCTGGAATTCCCCCTCCACATGCTCCGGGATTGTGGCAGCGGGCGCAATGCCTTTTACGCAGTACGAATTGACACTTTGGCCTGACAAGCAAGGGGGTGCGGCCCCAGCCACCGAGAGTGGAGGAAATGAAAGAGCTCTGCCCCACCCCTTCCCCCATTTGAAGAAGCCACCAAAATGGTCAGTGCTGACAATGCCCCCTTTTCAGCATGAGCATTTTGGTGGGTCCCTTGTTTTGGAAAAGATCGTTGGAACCCCTTTGAAACAACCCGTCCCCGCCACCCAGGGAAGGGGGAGACGGACACAGATGCGGACACGGAAACCCCTTTTTTTCCTCCGTCAAATCCACAAGGCCCGACAGTTTCCCCAAAATTTCCCTCGGTTTCCCCCCCCCCCCCCCCCCCCCCCCCCCCCCCCCCCCCCCCAAATTTGGCATTTTCGGGTCCAGGGGTAGTGCAAAAAGGGGGGGGAACAGCTCTCAGGGTGCATCCCTCCCCAGGGAAGTCGGGCTGTGTTTAAAACTGTGCCGGAGGAAGCGGAGGGGGAAAGGGGGTATTCCTAGACACCGACGTTCCCCACTCCCTGGGCCCGGGAAAAAAGGGTTGGGGGGCAATTTGGGCGGAAAAGGGAAAAAATGAGGGGAAAATGAGTTTGGGTAGTGCCCCTCAACCCAGGAGGGTTTGGGGGAAAAAAAGGGTCCATCCTCACATGAGTGCTTTTATGCTCCATTTCCCTCCAAAAATATCCCCCCGCATTTAAAGGGCCAACAAAAAAAGAACAAAAGTTTTCTTTGGGGGGGGCCCCCCCTCCTGGATTTCCCCGGGACAAAAAAAAAACCCCAGCACTTTTTCCCTTTCCCCCCACCCAAATAGAAAAGTTTAAAATGCAGGAAAAAGGGGACCTTTTCTATTATCAACTGGAGACATCTGTTGGGATCTGCTTCAACGTTTTCCCCAAAAGTCACGGGTGGAACAACATCACGAAGGGCAGCAAGTAGAAATGCCAACTACCCCTAGCGGCAAAAACAGCATCAGGCAAAAAGGGTTTCCCGAAGCCTAATGGTTTACCTCTGGCAATCTTTATTTACCACCTCACCAACGCATGGGAATCAGGGCACACATCCAACACACGAGACCCCCGCTTAAAAATCTTTTGGGGCACACTAACTGGTCCAACACTGGATGTTTTTTTATGTGTTCCAGACCCAAAAAGGGCTTCTGGGGGTCCCCAAAAAAAGGGCGAATGGCCCGAGTTTGCTCCCCCACGCCATAAAAAGGGTTTTTTCCTGCCCCCGCCCGGGCCCGTGTCATTATCTGAGCGGGAAACCCTTTAGCACCCGCTGGAGGGGGTTTATTTCAGACAAAAAGCATCCGAAATTTCCCCCAGATAATGTGGAAAACGGGTTTTACTTTCCAAAAAGAAAAAATCAGGCCCTGGATCTTTTGGGGTGATGTTTGGCCCCAATTTGCCGGGGGTCACCGGGGTTATGTTTGCCGGTCTACTTCACATTCCCTTTAAACAGAAAAAGGGCCCATGAAAAAATTTTTTTTTTAATGAAACTTTCTTTCTTTCAATTTTTTTTTCCTTTTTTCCCCCAAAATTTTAATTTTTCGGGGTTTTTCTGTAGGAGAAATGGTTAAAAAAACAACAAGGGTTTTATTTTACAACACCGTACCATTTAAAATCAAATTTATCTTTAAAATTTTTGCATTGTCAATTGGGTTTTTGGTCCCTTTTTGCTGTTGAGATAAAAGCTATAATTAAGGGCCCCTTTTGGGAAAAGAAAATTTGGGTTCTTTTAAGTGGCATTTTCCTCCAAACACAATTTTTAATAGTGGGTTAGAAAATATAAATTTTTAATTTTTGGGGGTCATGTTCTCTGAGATTTTCAGCAATAATTTTTGGTCCTTTGGAACAAAATGTGGCCCTTTTTAAATGCAATTTTTTTCCCTCACAGTTTTTAACATTGGGTGAGAAAATCATTTTTTTAATTTTTTTTGGGGCATGCTGGCTTGAAATGCAGCAATTCTACAGGTCCCCAATTCTAAAAAATTTTTTTTTTTTTCTAACAGACATTTGTTTTTTCACAATTGTCCAAAGTGGCCCAAGGTCATGCTTTTAATTTTTGGGGGCAATTTTTGGGTTGTGACATGGCCGCTTTACTAAAAGGGCCTATTTTAAAAAAAAAAATTTTTTTTCTACCAGCCATTTGTTCTTCACAATTGTCCAAATTGGCTCAAAGGGGCCCGCTTTGAATTTTTTTGGGGGGATTTTGCTGTTACAAAGCAGCCCTTTTCTACAGGTTTCCCAAATTTTTAAAAAAAGGGTTTTTTCTAACAACAAATTTTTTCTTTCCCCAAAAATTGGGCCCAAAAGGGGGCTCAAGGGGTTTAAAGGTGCCGTCAGAAACAGGGGAATTTGGGGAAATGTTAATGGAAAACAAATTGCAAAATGAAATTTTTTTTTTTTGCAAGATCTTTAACATAGCTTCAATCCCTGTATTGAGACAACCCATTAAAACAATTAAAAAAAAAGAAACAAAGACATGGTGGGATTCCATCCCAATTTTAAAAAAAGTGTTTTTCTAAATTTAAAAATACTAAAAAAAAATTTCAAGTTTCAAAATAGCCCGGTAAAAAAATTCCTCTGAATTTTTACAAGGAGGTACAGGAAAACTTAAACCCGGGTGTAGGTTATTCAGAGGACAAAGGAGTATGGAGCAAGGGCCCGGAACAAAGACCAAAAGACAATTTCCCCCAGCACTTGAGGAAAAATAGAAAAAAAATGCCCAAAAAAAAAGGGCACCTGGGGGGAACAAAGGGGGCGTTAACCACCATAAAATCCCCCAAATGAAGCCAATTGGGCCACACTCAGACGGGGGGCAAGCGCTACCCATTTTTGATTGGGGTACTGGGGGAAGGGTGGAGGTCCTTAAACCCCACAAATTTTCCCCTTCCGCACTCCTTTCAGCACGACTGTTTTTTTTGCTGCTTTTTTTATAAGGGGATTTTTTCCCTGTTAATAGATTTACGGGCCCCCCAGCCTGGGCTCTCACCCGCACCCACCCGGGGAAGTCTGGCAGCTTTGGGCCTCCGTGTTAAAAAAAGGCCCGACAGCACAATGTTTTCCAAATTTTGGGGGCCCAAACAGGAGAGCTTCAAAATTTTTCCCAAAAAAAATGATTTTTAAAAAAAAGGGATTTTTGGGGAGGTTAAATAGTGTCAAAAAAGGGGGCCAAAGGGGTGGACACAAATTCACAATTTTTTAGGCTTAAAATTTTCCCGGGGGTTTGGGGTTTACTATTGGGGGCCCCATTTATTTTAACCCAGGGGAGTCTGGTCCCTAAAAAATGAAGAAGGATTTGGGGGGAAAAATGAAAACCCTTTGAATTGATTGGGGGAATCAGTCCCCTAAGCCAGGAGGGGAAAAAGTCTTTTATCTCAACAAGAAGGTTTTTGGGGAAAGATTTTGGGCATTTTTAAATTTCTTATGGGGTGTCGGACCGAAAATTAAAAACAACTACAAAGTGTAAAAAAATACCTTTTAAAAAAATTTCAGGGGGGGGGTGTATGTTGTTTTTTTATCCCCACTTGAAAAAAAAAAGCAAAATGGTAATTTAAAGTTTAAAAATAAAAAAAACTTCCCCAAATAAATTCTGTAAACAAATGTCCCGTTTAAACCAAAAAATTTGCTAAAAGAGAGTCCCCCTGTACAAAAAAGCATAGTCCACTTGGGGAAACTGTGGGTCAAACAGGTTTAGGGGTCCCCTGCTTGGCCCCAGAAAGGGATATTTTATGTCCCCCGTGAAAATAAAATGGGGGTTGGAAAAAAACTTCCTTTTTTCCCGGGACTTTTTTAAAATTGGGGGTCATGCAGGGGTTTTTGGGGTCCAAACTTTGGGGCCCAGGACATGTATAGTCAATGGGCCAGTTCAAAAAGATGGGGGGTTTAAAGACTCCCATTTTTGGGGACTTTTTTAAACTGTGGCAGGGCAAAGGTTTTTAAAGGTCTTCTGGGGGTACAGGGCAAAAATATAGTTAATGTCCATTTTTAAAAAAAAATGGTGGTTCAAAAAACTCCTTTTTTCCCGGGACTTTTTAATTTGGGGGGTCAGACAGGGTTTTAAAGGTCACAAACTTTCGGGCCCGGACATGTATAAAAGGTTTCCCCCCCAAAGTCCAGGGTTTAAAAAAAATGGGGGTTCAAAAACCCTTTTTCCCCAAACCTTTTTTTAAACTGTGGGCAGACAGTTTTAAAGGTCATACTGCGGGCCAGGACAGGGTTAATTTAAAAGTCCATTCAACCAAAATGGGGGTTTTCAAAGACTTCCCTTTTTTTTTTCCTTTTTAATTTTGGGGGGCAGACGGTTTAATGGTCATTTCTTGGGGGTACAGAACAGGGATAGTCAATGTCCCCTTTTTAAACTAAAAAGGTGGTTGAAAAGACCCCCTTTTCCAAAACCCCTTTTAAAACTGTGGGTTTAAAACAGGTTTAATGGTCATACTGTGGGACGGGCAGTTTTTAAAATTAATGTTCCAATTTCAAAATAAAAAAGTGGTTGAAAGACCCTTTTCCCCCGGCCCCTTTTTTTAAACTGGGGGCATGCAGGGTTTTGGGGCCCCATGCTGCGTTCCAGGGCAGGATATTCAATGTCCGTTCAAAAAATGATTGGGTTTAAATCATTTCTGCCTTTTTGGGACTTTTTAAAAAAGTGGGTCATGCAGGGTTTTAAAGGGGCCCTGTGGGTGGGAAACAGGGAAAGGAATGGTCTGTGACTTTTTTTCTTTGGCTTTTATAACCTAATTTTTCTTGCCTAAAAAAACCCTGCACGTATACAGTTTTTCTGTTTTGGGGTGGGTTTAAATTTCCCGCTTCTCCATCCCCGTTTTGGTGTTAAGAAAAGAAAAGGGGGTTTAGTTTCCTCTCCCATAGACCTTTTAAATGGGGCATTTGGGCCCATAAACTATTTTCGCTATCGGGGTATTTTTATTGATTTAAATTTCCGATACGACTAACAACCCGAAAGACGATAGTCCAACAAATCGCTCATCACTATCATTTTTCAATTTCAAAAAATTTTTGGGGTACAGTATGTGACATAAGTTATTCCTTAAAGGCACAGTGAAAATTGGGTTTTTTTTATTTTCCTCACCCCGGGAAAAACACAGTAGGGAAAATCCATCTTTGCAGACGATACTTAAGCTCTGGTAAAGTAAACAACACAAAGAGGATAATATGTTATTACAAAGGAAACTTGGGTAAGTTAGCCTGGGCAAAGGGGAAATGGCCAAAATGAAATTTTTAAAAACTGATAAATGCAAGGTTTTTGCACATGGGAAGAAAATCCTTTAACATTTAATTAAATGGAAAAGCACTGGGTAAAAGTGCTGGAGAAGGCTTGGGAACCCCTGGTGGACAGTAAATTTAAATTTGTAGCACCATGCAGACAGCACTCCAAGGCAAATAGACAGGGGGTGCTTTAAAAAAAGGGGCATAATGCACAGAAAACTTATTCCCCCCCTTTACAATCATGGTTGACCACACAAAAAAATGTGTACAGTTTTGGCACCAGTCACAAAAAAGACATTGTAAGCTTAACAGGTACAAAGGCGGGCAAAAAAAAATAATAAAAGCGGGTGGACACAAAACACAAAAATTGGCCAAATTAGGGTTATTTAGTTTAGAGAAAAAAGCTTCGGGGGACATAAAAATAGTTAAATACATCAAAGGTCAATAAGAATCTCTCCCAAATTTATTTATACCAGGGCTGTATCTATAACAAGGGCATCCTTTTACGTTTTGAGAACGAAAGTTTCTACATAAACAAAAAGGGATTTTTTACTTTTAAAGCATGAGACATGGGAAATTTCCCCGCCAGAGGGACTTGTCATGGTGAATTCAATAACCGAGTTTAAAAAGGGTTTGGATGCTTTCTGACGTAAATAAACAAGTTAAGTGACAGGGTTGAGGAGAGGGTCATTGATCCAGGGATTTTTCTGATTGCCAATTGGAGTCAGGAAGGGTTTTTTTCCCCAAAAGAGGAAATTGGCTTCTACCTCATTGGGGGTTTTTTGCCCTTTCCTCGGATCAACACCTTTGCACAACAGGCTGAACAGATGGGCACTTTCTTTTTTTAGCCTTACAAACTTTAAACAAAAAAACTAGTTGTGTGGTTTTTACAAAATTTAATGGGGAAATGATCTGGGTGGGAGGGTTAAGTAAAATTTTTTTATTTCCATCTAGAGGGGAGTATTTTGGGGGCTGGTTCGGTTTCATTGCCGGGGTGCTTTTTTTGCCCAGCCGGCTTTGAACTTCAGATGTTTACGATTACGTTGGCATCGACATCGGGGGATAGCGATATCGCCACCATCGATAAGTTTTCGATAGTGAGCATCGATTATGACGATGACCATTTTAAAATCTAGGGAGAGCAACAATAACATCATTCTTAAAACCAAAAAGGGCGGAGAAGCTGAATTAAAAGCCACAACATCAAATGGGTACCTGCTACATCTTAGGCACAACACCTTGGGGGTATAAAAACCACAGGAAAAAAAAAATCACACACCATTTATATCCCCGTCTTGTACCACAGCAACCCTTAAACCTGCATCACCACAAATTAAAAAGTGCCAAAGGCGTATTATTTGAACCATCATTTTACTTGAACTGGACATTTAATAAAACCCTGTCCGGAACGCAGCATACCCTAAAAACCTGCATACCCAAGATTAAAA
>JAODAL010078460.1:0-12909 GCA_025379985.1 Phyllomedusa bahiana
AATTGAAAGTTTTCACAACCGTTTTTCCCCGGTAAACCCCAAATTTTACCACCTTTGGGGCATAGTGCGGCAGTCTTTTTTAACTACCCAACCTAAGAAATTGGGGAGTTGGGACAACCCGGGCTACCGGTACTTTGGGGGGTTTTACACCACCTTGGAAATAAATGCCGCGCTCCATCTCTAAGACCTATTCAAAACAATGATCAGGAACACTTCTTTATAAACAGGTCTTGCTAAAAACCCCGCCTTTTTGGGGTTTCCCCATAAAGGGGCATAGTACGGCAGTCTTTAAAACTAAAACCCAACCCTTTAAAAATTGATTTAAATTGGGACAACCTCTACCGGGGACCCAGGTCTACACCCCCTTGGGCATAGTGCCCGCGCTCTAATTTTCTATACCTATTTTAAAAACTTTAACAAACCCCTTGTTTTTTGCAAGGGCCTTTTTCTTAAAACTTTCCTGTTTGGTTCCTCCTAAGGAGATATTTCGGCAAGCCCTTTTAACTATCCACCCCAAAAGAAAAGAGGGAATTTTTCCCATGCAGTTCTTCCGGACCCAGGGCCCCAAAACCACCTTGGGCATAGAGCGGGGAGTCTTTTAAACAAACCCCAAACCCAAGGTATTGAGGATTTTCACTCCCTTCCCAACCGGTTTCCGGGTCACAAACCACCTGGGGGGATAGTGTGGCCCCGTCCCCTTTTAAAAAACCCAACCTTGGGGAATTTTATGATTTGACATTTTCCGGTTTTTTGAACCAGTGGTCAAAACCACCTTGGGGATGGAATTGCGCCTTTCTCCATCTTTTATGACCTATTCAACGCTTTGGGCTTAAATCCCAAAGGCTTTCTAAAGCTCCCTGTTTTTGGGTTCCATCCAGTTGGTCTCATGGACACAATTTTTTTTTTTTTTCCTTTTTTTTTTTGGGTTTTTTGAGGACTTTTACAACTTATTTTTTCAGATTGGGGTTTTTGCCCTTTCCCGGGACATAAAGGGGGTGGCTTCCCCTCTGGCAGGGGTTTCCCCCCACCCCTTTTCCCCGTAACCATTTGTCAGAGGGTTCTACTTTTTCTTTCCAAGTGGCCTTTCCCTTTAATAATTTTTTTTGTCCGTAATTGTTCCCTTTTTCCCCCAGGGAGCTTTATTAATTTTCCAACCCCCTCCTTTCCCTTTCCCTTTGGGGTTCCCCCAAAATAATACAAGAAGGGAATTTTTTTTCCTTCGATGTTTTTCATTTTTTGCATTTCGGGACTGCAAATCCCACTTTTTTAACCAGGGTCTCCCCGGTCCTCCAAACCCATTTCCCGGCAAACGCAGCCCCTCCCTCCTTTGTTATTTCCCGGTGACAAGAAGGCTTGCGCCAAAAACCTTCAACTCTTTGAAAGTTTACGAAAATTTCTGCTTCAGGGTCTCCCCTTTAAAAACCGGGTTAAAAGCAAAACTAATTTCCCCACCCATCCTGCAAAGGCAAACAGGGAGGGAAAACAATTTTTGTTTTTTTTATTACACAAAAGTTAAAGAAAATTAACTCTTCCTGGGCGGTTTGGGGCCTTCCAGCAATCCTTTAAAATATCCCGACCCCACAAGAAATCCATTTTTATTGCAATTTTTTTTTTAAGTATTACCCTTAAAGGGGGTTTTTGGGGCCAAAGAAGTAAAATTTCCTGGGAAGGGTTTTCAAATTAAAACAAAAACCCTTTTCACCATTCAACAAATTTTTTAAAAAATTTTGGACCGTTTTTGTTATTAGCTGATTTTTTAAATGATCCATTAATTTTCAGCTCGTCCCAAAGGGGTACGACCAGGGGGGACATTTTCCACAGGTCCCGGTTTGGAAAGTTTCTCAACCCTCACCCTAAACTCATTCACTACAGGTGTTCAACCCCATTGCTGCAATTTTCTCCGTACTTTGTAAAACCCCTTTTGGGAAATTTTGGAAATAGTGCAAATAAACAAAAAAAAAAAACCCCCAATTAGGTCTGTGCTTAGAAAAAGAAAAAAAAAAAAACACGGTTTTGGTTTTTTTCAGGGGGTTTTTAACCCAGGAAAACCCTTGGCGTGATGCAAAAAATAAATTTTCCCCCGGATCTACAATTTAAACTTTCTCAAGCTCTTACAAAAATAGATCTTTCCTTTTTAAAAAGAGGGGAAAGCATTTTATTGGGCATCCTGCTGGGTCACATTTGGGTCTGGGAATTTTTAAACAAATCACACACGTTCCCCTTTTGAGCACACAAAACGAAGGCCTGGAGGCAGGAGGAATTAAAATTTAAATTGGGGGGCAAAACCCCTTTTAAATTTTCAAATTTAACTAATTTATTATTAAATTTTTTTCTTTTGCCCATTGTCCAAAAATTTTAAAAAAAAATTTTTTAACCCAACAAATTAAAAGGGGGGTTTTCCCTTCAACAAAAATGAGCTTTCCACATAAACATTTTTTTCTAAAACACATTGGGCAATAGATTTTACTTTAGAATTTTAAAAAAAGTAAAAAAGCACTTTTAGTGGTCAAGATGCAAAAAAAACATTCTTGCACATATCAACACGCTCCAAAAAGAGACAGAAATGGGGACCATTTTGAATGTGACGTTTCGGTCCCTGGAAAACCTTTTTTCCAAAAAATTTTCAGAGGGAAAGGGGTCGCACCAAGTATTTCTTATTTTTGTAAACTCTGGGTTTTTTTCTAGGGCAAGGGTTTTTAAGAACATTTTAACTTGGGTCTTTTGTGCACACTTTTTTCTAAAGGTTCCCTGGGGCCATAAGTCTGTTATCTTATTAAGGGAATACCTTTTGGGGGCAGGTGTGCGGGCCCCCCCCATGGACAACCCGGGGTTCTGGAAAAAACAAAATTCTCTCACGAGAATTTCATTTTTTTAACCATTGTTTTTAGTCCCACACTTTAAAATTTTTGAGATATTCCGCACTTTTCCCTGTAAAGACTCAGCTACTTTCAGAGATGCTGGGGATTTCAAAACATTGGGTTTAAAAACCACGCCCAAACCTGAGGAAAACCCAAATTAGGGGTTTAAACCCCCTTTTTAAAACGGGTGAAAAGGAAAATGTTAAACCACTTTTTTCTAAAATTTGGGTTTTCCCCGAAGCGTTTCTTGTCCCCATCCGGGGCATTTTTGGGGGTCCGGCCGGGGCCGGGCCGGGGGAGCCTCATAGTCAAACGGCCGGGAGGTCCCCCAAAAGCCGCGGGTCCGGGGGGGGTGTCTCTAGTCTTGGGGGGGCCGGATTTTCCCCTTTTTCTGGGGGCCCCCCCGGGAAATGTTTTCGTATTCCCGCGGGCCGGGGGGGTGTCTCCGGGAGGGCTGCGGCCGGGGGGGTTTCCCCGTATTCCCGCGGGCCCCCAATTTTCCGTAGTCCCCCGGCCGGGGGCGTTTTGGTGGGGTCGTATTTCCCGGGGGCCGGGAGGTCCCCGTATTTTGCGGCCGGGGGCGTCTCGGATCTGGGGCCGGGGGAGGCCCTCCTCGTAGTCCCCGGGGGCCGGGGGGTCGCTCCCTAGGCTTGGGGGCCGGGAGTGTCTCGTAGTCTGCGGCCGGGAGTGTCTCGTAGTCTGCGGCCGGGAGTGTCTCGTAGTCTGCGGCCGGGAGTGTCTCGTAGTCTGCGGCCGGGGTCGATCTCTAGACCTGCGGCGGGACGTCTCTTAGTTCCTGCGGGGGGAGCGTCTCGTATCAGCGGCGGGTAGCGTCTGTTAGTCTGCGGCGGGGAACGTTCGTAGTCTGCGTCGGGGAGACGACGTTAGTCTGCGGCCGGGAGCGTCTCGTTAGTTCGCGGCCGGAGCGTCTCGTAGTCTTGCGTCCGGGAGTGTCTCGTAGTCAGCGGCGGGGAGCGTCTCCCGTAGACTGCGGCGGAGGGAGCTTCTGGTAGACTGCGGTCTTGAGAGCGTCTGGTATTCTGCGGCGGGGAGCGTCTGGTAGTCTGCGCGGGTGAGCGTCTGGTAGTCTGCGGCAAGGGAGCGACTGGGTATTCCTGGCGGCGGGGACGTCTGAAAGTCCTTTGCGCGGGGAGCCGTCTCGTAGTCTGCGGCGGGGAGTGTCTTGTAGTGTCTGCGGGCGGGGAGGGCGTCTCGTAGTCTGCGGCGGGGACTTCTCGTCGTCTGCGACGGGGAGCGTCTCGTAGTCTGCGGCGGGGAACGTCTCGTCGTCTGCGGCGGGGATCGTCTGGTAGTCTGCGGTGGGGAACGTCTCATCGTCTGCGGCGGGGAACGTCTCGCCGTTTACGGCTGAGAGTGAGACACCCAGCCCTGCAGTCAGTGACAGCTCTATATATTCTATTTTATTACTGTTGCTCTAGGGCACTGAGTGTATTTCAGACCAGATTGCTTGTACTCATATAGGCGATGACACAGCGGGGCGATGGGTCTACCTCACTTTGAGGGTCATTCACTAACCTCCACACAATGCGGTTAGGTTTACAACCTGTAGTGTAGCTGGAAGTTTGTATAATGTGTTTGTGTTTTTTGCTGTTCGTTGCATTGATTTGGTTTAACTGCTTTGGACGCTCAGCGTGATTAAACGAATGTTGTAGCTGCCCGATTCCCGAGGTCCATGGTCTCTTACTAGTCTTATGCAAACCCACAATAGATTGTTAGTTTTTTGCCGTCGTCCAACTAGAAAAATAATCAGTCCTTGAATGGTAACCAGACGCTTCCAATTTGGTGCACCATTATAGGACATCATGGACCTCCTATTAATTACATGGGGGCAGCATGCACAAATAGTAGTACACTTCAATGTGTATGTAGAACCCTTTGCTGATATCACTGTTGTGAATAATTAAAGTGTGTTTTGCCACGAAGTAGCTCCTTCCTCCTTAAAAGCGAGCTCAGGGGGATAATAATAAGACAAATCAAGCTGAGTCATGACTGCTGCAGGGGTGAGAGAAGGGGGTGAGCAGAGAGTGAGGAAGAAGGGAGCTCTCAAAAGTTTACTCAAATAATTACATACAAGCAGGGTTATTCTCTATACAGCAGACAGACTCCTACACTGCACATTCTCCCACAGACCGTTGAAGAACTCATTAATTTCCCTGTCATCAGAAGTAAAGTGCAAACACGCAAGCCGGCCGATCAGCTCCTCTTGTCGTGTCAATGAAACTTTTCGGGAAACGAAGGGGAACTGAGCCTTGCTGTATCTCTCGCATGCTTCAACTTTTTGTAAACACATAAAATTATGATAAGTGACTTAAATACCCATTTTGGAGGATCCACGTTAACAATCACATGGTGGCCAAACCCCTTTAATGTACCAGTGGTATGACCACCCCAGATCAATAGCATTTAAGGTCCCATTCACACAGCTCATTTGCTCCCCATTCCATCAGTTCATCAAGATACAAGTGACCATGACAACTTTGACTGAGCCATAAAGATCCTACAGTCCGACTTAGAGTCCAACTTGACTACGTCTGCCCTATCTTATCCCAACTCTTTGAAAAAGAGGCGCTCTTTCCACCCAGTTTTAATGGTGCATTAAAGGAGTGTTAGTGCGCCTGAATGAATGAACCTGTCAAAAAATCTGGCGTGTGGTAACCTTACATAGTATAATTGATGCGCCTAGCTTTTAGGTGCATTGAAATGCTTCGTTCCTGGCGTAAAATGCGCCTAGTTTTGGTGTACGACAGTTCATTTTATATAGATAAATAGGGCGTCTACCGTTTTTTGGCGCAAAACACACCAAAAATATGGCTCAGCCCTAATAGGGACCTGTCGCCCTTTGTGTCCGTCGTTAGAATTTGGTCTATGTTCCAGTAAATAGGGGAAAGCATAGTCCATTTTGGGCTAAGGTTGACCTGTAGGACTCTAACGGGTCGTCATCATGGCCTCAATGCAGTGTCCAAATCGGAATCCATTCCTAGGGTGTCCCGACCTGAATGAGGAGCAAAACATTATAGCATGGGGACCTTGTAAGTTAATGCATGTCACTATAAGGAGGTTGTCTCACTACAAAGAATAGCTTTCAACATTAGGGAATGTGGATCAAGGACTTTTCCAAATACGAGTTTCTCTTTACGTATAGAATTTCCCACGAGCACCTGAACAAGAAGTGGGAGCCTGAAGCTGTAGAATTGGCCCAAAGCCTAAAAACAGGAAGTGGGAGCCTGAAGCTGTATAATTGCCCACAGCCTAAAAGAATTGGAGCCTTCAGCTGTATGAGCCACCCACAGCCTGAACAGTAAGTGTGAACCTATAGGTGTTAGATCTACCACAGCCTAAATGGGAAGTGGGAGCCTAAAGCTGTTAAACCACCTAAATCCTGAACTAGAAAAGGGGAGCCCGAACTGTAGATAACTTCCCACACCCTATACAGGAAGTAGGAGCCCGAAGCTGTAAATTGTCCCTCACCAGAATCAGGAAATGAGCCTAAAAACTGTAGAACCGACCGCACAAGCCTGAATAGAAGTGGGAGCCTGAAGCTGTAATCCACCCACAGCTGAACAGGAATGGGAGCCCGAAGCTGAAATTTGGAGCACCACCTAAACAGAAGTGGGATCCTGAAAACTGTAGAACCACCCACTCCCTGAACAGGAAGTTGAACCTATATGTGTAGATCTGCCCACAGCCTAATGTGGATCCTGAAGCAGTAGAACCACCCACAGCCTGAACATGAATGAGAGCCTGAAGCTGTAGAACCGCCCACCCGCCTGAACGGGGAATTGGAGCCCAAATCTGTAGAAACTGTCCACAGCCTAAACAGGAAGGTAGGAGCCCTAACAAACGAAACTTTATAACCGACCACAGCCTCAACATGAAGTGGGAGGCCTGAAGCTGTAGAACCACCCACAAGCCTGTAACAGGAATTGTGAATCTAAAGGTGTAGAATTGCGCCCACATCCCTGAACAGGAGTAGAGCCCAAGCAGTAGAATTTGCCACATCTTGACAGGAAGTTGGAGCCTGAAGCTGTAGAACCTCCCTCAGTTGAAAAATGTTTCTTTTCTTCTGTAAAGATGTAATAATAAAATGATTGGTGCTGACGTTACATACCCGATGACAACTAAATAAGCATCCTTAGATTTTTCCCGACATCGATGAAAATTGACTGTCACTTGTCCACAGTCAGGGAAGCACTTTCTGCAGAGATTTAGTGACGTGAGACTGGTAGTAGATGTTATGTAATCCTCTCCATGAGGAGCTTCACTCCGCCTAATGTACTCCATCGTTTGCTCAGGAACAAACGGTGACTCCCCAATGCGGCATTTTATCGTTGCAATAATGGAAACATTCGCCTATATCTTTTATGATGTCCTTCTCCTTAAAGAGTGGGTATTTTTCAACCACAATGGTTGCTATAAACATGGAGGCAAAGGTAAAGAATATTTGGTAAAATACATTGCAGTTCTGATTTTGCTTCCTTCAGTGTAGAACAGTTCTTATCTCCTATGTTTTTAGTAGCACAAGCTTCCCTTCATCTACCCAACCTCTTCTTGTTCATAAAGCTCTGTCTTGGATGAGGAATATGTCCCTTTCTGCTGTGTCCTTAAAGCAAAACAGTAGCGTCTGTTTTTTCATGTATAAACTTTTACCTTTTAGAGCTTTGTAGCTTTCTGCCTCTGCCTGCCCTGCTGCTAAATCATCTCCATCTACCAATGTCCTTCTAACAGGACCATCTGGTAATAAGCAGAACTAAAATGTCAGTCATGGCTGGTAAAAACGCCCATAGCCTGACAGGGAAGTTGAGCCTGAAGTTGTAGAAACTCCCACAGCCTGAACAGTAAGTTGGAGCCTGAAGTTGTAGAAACGCCCACATCCTGAACAGGAAAGTGGGTAGCCTAAGATGAGAACCTGCCCACAGCCAGAACATGAAGGTGGAGCCTGAAGCTGTAAACCACACTCGGCCTGCACAGGAAAGTGGGAACATGAAGTGTTGTAAAATCGCCCATGGTGCCTGAACAGGAAGTGGGGAGCCCAAAGCTGTATAATCACCCACAGCCTAATCAAGGTTGGACCCTGAAGTTTGGCCCCGCCACGCCTGATGGTAAGGGGGAGCCTGAAGTTTGAACCCCCTACGGCCCTGCAGGAAAAAGTGTAACCCTGAAGCTGTAAAACTAACCCAGCTGAAGGGGAAGTGGGGGACTGAAGCTGTGTACTGAACACCCCCTGAACAGGAAGTAGGAGCAAAAGATTAGAACCACCCCCACACCCAAACAAGAAGTAGGAGCAGAAATGGCTGTGAAAGCTGGCTTTGAAACAATTGATGAGAAACCTTTTGGGGGTGTTGGGAGTTTCCCAAACTACTAGTCCCTCCTCCCTGATTTGTCACTTTGAAACAACCTTTTCAAAGTTCAAACCTAAAATGATCCCTTCAAGATCTGAGGCCCTCTTTACTTGCTCTTTTGACCTCCACAGTAGATGGACTAGAATGGTGCCACTTTTACGGGGGCCTTTTTCCCCCTTCCGCACGCAAACTCCACTCCTGCCTAGGTCCCAATAACCTTCTATTTTTTGTGGGTGGTTCAAACATCAAGGCAAAGGCTACGGGGCCTTTGGGTTAACGTTTGTCATTGACAAAGATAAAAAGTTAATTTTTACCAATAAGACCCCAGCAGGGTTACCACCCACCCCGGGGTATAGAACAAGAGGTGGTCGGTAACAGGAAAATTCTGAAAACAACCAGGGTTTTGATAAGAATTCTATAACTTTAAAGGAAAGTAAAATTAGAACGCAATGTATTTGGTAAAAGGTTTTTTGCCTTCAGTTTCCCATAATAGGCAAAAAACCCTTTAAGCCAAAAATAAATTTCCCCATACAGCATTGACAACATTGTCACCCGAGCCGATGGGATGGTTTTTTGCTGTATTACCTGCTATTATCCCTGTGTTTGGTGGGGAAAAAAGAGTCTGTGTGTTATCTTTGCTTCCCCCTTTTGTGTCTTAGTTAGTATAACCCATGTATCCTTTGCAACGGCACCAAAAAACTGCCTATATAACTTTTTCTTTGTGTTCTAAAATGCCGAACATATTATGCTTATAAAGATAATGCGTATAAAACCAAGATGGACCCCCCTTCCCAACTTCATCCAGGTTCCTTTCCCCGAGTAAAGGGAATACCCAAATAAGGATGTAACCCAATCACAGACCAAAAGCTGGCCCAGTATGTTTTTTTATTTTACTAACAAAAGATTTAAAAAAACCCTCCCTTATTGAGAATAAAGACAGAAAGTGTGAATGGTATTTGCTGTTTCCCTGCTCGTGGTCCCTGTGTTGTGAATGGGGAAAAAAAGTCGATTGTGTGATCCTTTGGGTCTCCTTTTTTAAAGTATTAGCATAACACCACGTATGCCTTTCACACGGCAGAAAAACGCCATTTAATCTTGTCTTTTTGTGTTTCCAAAATGGCCGGGGCCCATATTTTTCTTTTAAAAGGGTAATATTGATAATCCCAAAATGGAGCCTCCTTCCCGGGGGCTACACCCCCAAGGGGGGACATTTTGAGCTAAAGGGAGTATACCCCCCAATAGGATGAACCCAAAACACAGACTTTAAGTTTGGCCAGTGATTCTTTCTTATCTTCTAACAAAAAAGTTAAAAAAAACTGCCTTATTTGGGAAAAAAGACAAAAAGTTATTCAGACCAGCAAACTGGGGGTTTTCACCTTTTTATCCTAGGATAATTTGGAGACCCAATAGGAGGGAGAGCCCCTTTTTTTGGGGCCATCCATTTCACCTGTATTCCTGGAAAACGTACTCCAAATCCTATTGGTTGTCACCCCGTTTCCCAAAATAAAAAATTTTTTGGGTTTCCAGTTAAAGGGGTTGTCTAAGACTGGAAAAATTTCCTACTTTCTTTAAAAACACGCCATATTCCATACCCCCATGGGGGGGTGGAAGACCCCAATTTTCCCACCGGGGGCCCCCCAACTGCTGGGAGGGTCCTAGAGCCAACACCACATCCAGGACCCCACAGTGCGGGAGAGTCCATAAGCCAACCCCAAACATCCAGGGGCCCCCCAGCTGCTGGAGGGCCCATAGAGCCAACCAAAAACCCATCCGGGGGCCCCAGCTGGGGAGGGCCATAGACCACCCCACCATCCAGGGGCTCCACAGCTGTTGGGGGTCCTTGACCCACACCACCACCCGGGGGGGCCCCCAAAATGCTGGGGGGCCATAGAAAACCCCAACCATCCAGGGGCCCCCCACAGCTGCGGGGTCTGGGCCCAAACACCACCATCCGGGGGCCCCCATGGGGAGGCCCAAAAGCCCCCCCAAACACCCCCCCCAGGCTCAAAAAGCCTTTGGAACCAAAATTAGGGCAGGGGGGGGGGACTTGGGGAATTGGGGGCCCCTGCTCCCAACAAGGGGACTTTCTAGGCCCCTTTTGGAACAAGTCCAGGGTTTCGGGAAAAGATCCATTGCCCCCAAAGGGGAAGAGGAAAGCAAGAGGGGGCGCAATGTGGGGGGCCAAAAAACCCCCAAAAC
Organism: Phyllomedusa bahiana; assembly: GCA_025379985.1. Classification (NCBI taxonomy): domain Eukaryota; kingdom Metazoa; phylum Chordata; class Amphibia; order Anura; family Hylidae; genus Phyllomedusa; species Phyllomedusa bahiana. Next base: position 10,418 of record JAODAL010078460.1, read on the forward strand.
CCCCCCCCTGGTTGAGGGTTGCCTAGGGCCCCTACTTTTGGGGGTTCCTTAAGCCTCACCCCAAATAGGGGCTTTCAATACTGACTAACCCTGGACCAATGTGGCGCTTTTTCTGGAAAAAGGGAGTCATTTTTTTCAAGTCTTTAGCTTGTCACGTTTAAAGGAGAACTTCATTTACAAAGGGTTTTCAAAAGTGGGCAAAATTTTTGGGCTAAGCAGGTTTTTTTTAAATTTATTTTTGACCTTTTTTTTTTCCCGAATTCACACAGTTCATCCCCCTCTCCATAATGGGCCCTTTAGCCCTGGGTGGGGAAACCCTCCATATTTGTTAGCGCTCCAAAAGCCGGACCCCATCGTCAAAGTCCGTTCAAGGGATTTTTCTCTGCAGGGGAACCGGGCTGGGGGGTAAGGGAAACCCCCCTTTTCTCGCCCTTGTGGGAGATGGGGCGGCCCTCCTCCAATTTTTCAAACCCCCGGGTTGGCATTTCCCTTGGTTTTTCATACAAGTGGTTTTCTCTAATTAAACCCCGCCCCTTTTGAAGACCCCTTAGGGTTCCATTGAGAGTTTCCCAAGATGTTTTTCACAGGGGAATTTTAAATTTAAAAATAGCTTTGAAAAACTAAAACTGGAAGCCACCAATGGAATACCACTGGTTACATATTTATCTAGGAGTCCCTTTGAAAATCACCGTATCGGAAGGGAAATCTCACAGCCCCCACGCTTAAAAAACCAGGGAAAACTGGGCGTAGACGTGTCCCTTGTGTCATTGAGTGTCCTGGGTAATTGTAGTTCCCTCACAATCATAAAGCATTGGGGTGAAATTTAATTTTATAAATTGGGGGGCTCTGGTATATAGGGTTATATGTAAAAGGGGTATAGGTTTGGGAAGTAAACTCCCATGATTTAAAAGGGTTATATGATAGAAGGGGAGGAGCGAAACTTTTATATATAGGGTTTTTATGATAGGGAGAGGACAAACTGTGATATATAGGGTTATATGATGAGGGGGGAAAAAGTTTACTCTGTGATATTGGGTTTTTAAAAAAATTTTTTAAAAAAGAAAGGGGAGAAGCTTAGGGTCGTGTTTTATAGGGTTATATTTATAGAAGAGGGTGAGCTCTGTATTTTTTAAAAGGGGTTTTAAAGATAAGGGGGGAAAAAGCTGAGTTTTGTGATATATTTGGGGGGTTAAAAGGAAAAGAGGAGAGGAGCTGAGCTCTGTGGGTATTAGGGGGTTTTATGTTTGAGGAGAGAAACTGAGCCCCTGTGAAATTTTAGGGTTATATGGGGGTAGAAAACTGACTCTGGATATATAGGGTTATTTGGTAGAGGAGAAGCAGCCCGTATCTGGGGTTTTTAAAAATAGTTTTTTGGGGTTTTATGATAAGGGGAAGCTGAGCTCTGTGATAAAATAGGGGGTTTTTGAAAAGAGAAACTGAGCCTGGGATATATAGGGTTATATGATAAAAGGAGAGGAGCTGAGCTCTGTGATTTTATAGGGTTTTATGATTTGAGAAACTGAGCTCTGTGATTATAGGGTTTTATATAGAGAAAAATGAGCTCTGTGATATATTTTTGGGGGCCAAAATTTTTTCCTGGTAATGCAGCTTAGCTTTACTTTTTGTGGGATTGGGTTTAACTGCAGTTAACCCCCTCGGGGCCTGTGGAAAATGTGTGGTGCTTGTTTTTTACTCCTGGATAGCCATTTTTAAACTTTAATCTTCTTGGGCATCAGGAGGAAACAACCCCCCGGGCCGCGATGCCCTCGGCCCTTTTCCTATTTCCCCCTTTCCCAAAGGGGAATTTTCCCCTTTCATTCTTCCCATAAAATATTGCATGGAGCAGCGGGGCGTTTTTTCCGGGCCCCATTTCAAAATTTTGGCCCCTGAGCCCCTTTTGGGGGACGCTCATTTAATTTTTTCAGCTTCTAAAAGCAGCATTTCCCAAAAAACTTTAAAATTTCATTCAGCGCTGTGCTTTGGGTATAATTGGCACCCCAAAGCCCTCCCCAAATTTTTTTTTAATTTTTCCACTTTTTAAAACAAACATTAATTTCAGATGAGGGTATTAAAAAAGGTCAGGGAAAAAAATTGGGCTGCCAAATTTCCCCCGGGGCGAAGCTTGAAGGGCCCAACTAAAAGGGGGGAGCATTTCAGAGTTTTTTGTGCTCCCCCTGCTTTTCCCCCGTGCCCCCCCCTAATTCAGGGCCCGGGGGGTGGTTACACTTTATTATGACCCGCAAACTTTTTATGGGAAAAGCAGCTAATATCCGGGGTAGCTGCCATATACGCACAGACCGCACTAGAAAAGGGCTGTGAGTGACTCTAAGGGCCTTTGGGAGGGTTTTCCCCAGGTATCGGAGCACACTGATCCCACAGCTACTGGGGGGGGTCCATAGAGCCAACACCACCATCCAGGGGCTCCCAAGCTCTGGAGGGGCCCATAGGGGCCAAAACCCCCCCCTTTAGGGTCCCCCCAGCCCGCGGGGGAT
>JAODAL010078461.1:0-12909 GCA_025379985.1 Phyllomedusa bahiana
ATAAAAATCGCTCAACACTATTTTTAATCTCGGGGAAAAAGTCGGGGAAAATTTGGGTTTGGACAATCGTCTCCTTGGGTAAAATGGGTACCGGCTCCACCCGAGATGAGTGACTGGCACAGACGCTTCTAGATAACGCGTCAGCTTTAACATTTTTAGATTCTGGTCTGTAGGTAACAACAAAGTTAAAGCGGGTAAAAAACAATGCCAAACATGCCTCATGTGGGTTAAACCTTTTAGCATTCTCTATAAAGGAAAGGTTCTTATGATCAGTTAGGACCATGACTTGGTGTTGGGCACCTTTCCTCGAAGGCCCACTTAACAGCCAACAAGTCTCGGTTCCCAACATCATAATTCCTTTCAGCTGAGGAAAATTTACAGGAAAAGAAGGCAAAAGGATGGAGATTAGTCATGGCAGCTGACCTCGTCGTTTACCAGGTTCTGGAAGACCATGGAAGCATTGTACAACCCAAAAGACATAACAAGATTTTCAAAATGGCCCTCCAGCTTATTAAATGCGGTCTTCTATCCATCCCCTTTTTATATACGAATAAGGTTATAAGCCTCTCTTAGGTCCAGCTTGGAAAACCACTTTGCCCCCTTGAGTTGATTAAACAGATCAGGAATCAAAGGTAAGGGGTATTGGTTTTTTACCGTCCAATGCATGGATGGAGACTTTCATCTTTTTTGTTATCAAAAAAATAACCTGCACCCATGGGGGACACAGAAGGCCAGATATGACCCTTCTGTAGACTCTCTGCAATGTATTCCTTCATTGCAAGTCTCTCCGGACTGAACAGATTGTATGTCCTGCCTTTAGGGAATTTCACCCAAGGCAACAGTTTGATGGCACAGTCATAGGATCTATGAAGGGGTAATCTCTCAGACTCGGTCTTAGAAAAAACCTCAGCAAAGTCACGAATAAAGGCAGGAATCTGCTCTATTTCTGCATTAACAAGAACAATTAGGAGATATTTATTAATACACTGCTTTGCCCACCTAATTAATTCTCCAGAATTCCAGTCAATCCAGGGTTGTGTTTCTGAAGCCATGGCAACCCCAAAACGATGTCAGCGGGTATGCCCTCCATGATAAACAATATACATTTCTCCCTATGTATAGACTGTACAAGCATCTCAAGCTCAGAGGTTCAATGCTGGATATTGCCCTTAACCAACGGGGTAGAATCAATTGTCACAACCAGCAAGGGAATCCGATAGAGGACTTCAGGGAAGGCCCAGACACTTAGCGAATGAAGCATCCACAAAATTGGTAGCTGATCCTGAATCCAAAAAGTATTCCCATATCCACACATGGAAAGATACGAAATTTTCGCTGGAAGCAACAACTTTCTTGACACAACAGGTAATACCTGTTCACCTAGGTGACCTTCCCTCGAGTCACTTAGGTACTGGAGATTTCCGGCCTTGTCATCCTTTTGGAGCACTCACGGATGAAATTACCTCCTCTGCCACAGTAGTAACTGTCATGGGGGTCGCGGGCACCGCTGCTCCCCGCGGCCGCCCCCCTGCCCGCAGGGGGTCCGGCGCGGGTGCAGCGGCTGCCTCCAGCCATCCCCCTGCCTCCAGGGTGCCGGCTCACTTACTAGTCCACGCTCCTGTGTACGCTTAGCCTGCCCGTCCCGGCCGCCGTGCACGTACCCGCTCCCAAGGACGCGCGCGTGACGGCTGGTCTGGATTTAAAGGGCCAGTGTCCTGGTAATTGGTCTATTGCCGAGCCTATATAAGGAATACGCCCCCAGCACTCTCTGCCAGATTGTTGGTGTGTGTTCCGTGTTGTTAGAGAGTGTTGGAGTCCATATTGATTACCCGTGTGCCAGTCCGTTCCGCTACGTTTCCCGACCTTGCCTGTTTGCTGCCTGCCCTGACCTGCTGCCTGTCTCTGACCACGAACCTCTGCCGCCTGCCCTGACCTTCTGCCTGTCCCCTTCTACGCCTCTGGATTATGATTTTGTACCACGCAGTACCCCGGCTGCAATCGCAAGTCATGTCAGGGGTAGCGACCTGGTAGCCTCACGCCGCAGCAAGTCCATCCCGCTTTGCGGCGGGCTCTGGTGAATACCGGGGGCTACTTAGAGTCTGCTCCCTGGCGTGGCTTAACTATCATCGCTTGCGGTGGTCCAGCGAATCCACCGAACCCTTACAGTAACACAGTCCCTTGATGCGACGTGAGGTCCCGCAGTCACTGTCAGTGCCCGCAGAAGAGACCCCAACATGTATAGGCTCCTTAGGGATTATCTCAGCACTAGCAGCTTCTGTGGTGATAGCAGAATGGAGCAACAGAGTAAAGCAGGGCAACAGAGTAAGTGTCTTTTCCTGATGTCTCTCCCTAAACCATCTGTCCAGCTGAACATCCAGAGCCATAGCATCATCAAGAGTGCCAGGGATAGGGTGAGCAACCAACATGTCCTTCACATGGTCAGCTAATCCTAATCTGAACAGGCACCTGAGGGCTGAGTTTTTCCACCCCGAAGGAACACACCAGCGACGAAATTCAGAACAATCTTCCTCTACAGTCCTCTTACCTTGCCTTAGAGGGGTTTTGCCACCATGTAATGTTGACATGGGAACCTCCAAAATGGGTATTTAATCACTTTTCTAAATATATGTCATTAAAAAAAAGTAAAACTCTGGAGCTACAGCATTTCTCAATCCCCCTTAGTTACCTCAAATGCTTTCCCTTGTCACGACCCAGGAGCTGACAGGCCGCGCTTTCGTGAAACACTTCTTATCTGATGACAGGCAAAATGAATGAGCTTTTAAGGCACTGGGTAGACAGTGCAGTCTAAGGCTGTCTTGCTGTATTGAGAATCCACTGTTGTACTGTTTATTATTTCACTTAAATTGGTTAGGCTGTGCACATCCATATATTTTGAAAAACGTAAGCATAGGTGCACACTGGCAAGGCAATAGCTTACAGCTAATACAAATATCAGTGGCACACTAAAAACTAAGTAAAAACATCAAGGTATATAGGAATTTTTGAAAATGCATTACTGCTAAGGAAAATATGAAAACCTGGGATTCTTAGTTTGCAGTTTTTGATCAAAAATTGTTTAAGCTCACCTCCCAATAGCGTCAAGGGGAACCCAATACAGGTGAGTCCCTAACACTAACATGTTACCTCACTAGGAGTCCATTTTAGACTACAACATCTCAGGGAGTGATAGGAACTTGCTACTGAATTACCCCCACTGGTTTAAAAAAGGTAGGCGGTTTCAGCAAGCCAAAAGAGGTTGCCATTTCTCAAATAGACTACCCAAAAAATTGGTTAGGCTGTGCACATCCATATATTTTGAAAAATGTAAGCATAGGTCACACTGGCAATCTATTTGAGGAATGGCAACCTCATTGGCTGTGCAACCCCCGCCTACCTTTTTTAAACCAGTGCAGGGTAATTCAGTAGCAAGTTCCTATCACTCCCTGAGATGTTGTAGTCTGAATGGGTCCCAGTGGGGGTAACTTTTTAGTGTTAGGGATCACCTGTACTGGGATCCCCTTTGACGCTATTGGGGGGTGAGCTTAAAAAAATTTTGATCAAAAACTGCAAACTAAGAATCCCAGGTTTTCATATTTTCCTTAGCAGTAATGCATTTTCAAAAATTCCTACATTCCTTGATGTTTTACTTAGTTTTTAGTGTGCCACTGATATTTGTATTATTTCACTTAAGTTTTGAGACGCTCCCTTGGATTCCTCACTCCTCACTCACCCCATCCCTCTCTCCCCCGCAGCTTCATGACTCAGCATGATTTGTATATATCCTGCTCCCGTGCTGACAGGAGGTAGGTAACTGCCGTCTTGCCAAATCCCCTTTAAGGTGGTGAGCTGAGTCTCTGCAACAGTCTCCCTATCAGGGTCATCAAAGAGTAATCCTAAGGAGTCCAAAAATCTGTCTACACAAGACAATTCAGGCAGGTCAGGAAGTAATGAGAATACCCACTCCTCGGGGGACCCTTGGAGAAGGGACATGACAATTCCCACTCTCTGCTACTCATTTCCTGAGGTATATGGACGGAGACGAAAATGCAATTGGCATCCTTCCTTAAAAGTCCGAAAGTCCTGTCACCTGAAAACCTATCGGGTAACTGAATGGGGGAGGTTCACAAAAGGGGGAAGCGATGCTGGAACACTCCCACCCTGGGAGGTCTCGTGCTGCTGTACTCTCAGCGCCAGATCCTGGACCAACTGGGTAAGCGTGTGAGTGTAAGAGTGGGTAAGAGTGTGTAAAGTTTAAAGGAATTGATATTGTTAAACCTCCTGTCAGGGGAGGAGACTGGGATAGATTGATTCTCCAAAGAGAGACCCAATGGATCTACAGACTGGATTGTGTATATCCACGTGGGCTTAACGAATCACTCTCGTTTTCATGTTTCATCTAGCGACACACATGGAAACCACAATCTGTAGATCAATGGCCTTCTGTTTCCAAGGTTGGATTTCCTTTTCGTGGTAATTATATTCTTCTGTCTATAAACATATATAACCGTCTCCCCTGGTATTTACCTTGTATGCCATTACTCTTACTAAATATATTATTTACATTCCCTGTCCTTTGAAATTGTAAGGTCCTTACTGACTATTTGGATTCTTTTTAAATAAATCTAAGTCAATATGCTTATACATATATGTGTGGACCCGTGTCTTGATACACACACTGTTTATATGTGCCCCTTCACCCCACATAATGGAGGGGGTATGTTGGCATTTAGCATTAATATGGATGGGTCTATGCGCCTAATAAAATAAGCCGGGACTGATGGCTATTGAGCTATGTTGTGTGGGGCTGACCGCGCAGGAGCGGACACACTTGCTGTCCATGTTTGCCTGATGTTAACTTTGGCGCCTGCGTCATGTCTTGAGCGGCTCCTGGCGCCATATCTAGGAGTCCGCACATGCACATATGTGTCCGTCGACATTGGCGGCCAGCTTTAAATATCCGCGCATGCGCAGTAGACTCGCGGTCACTACCTGTCTGTTGTGATAGTCTGCACCTGCGTATCGTGTCGAGCGGCTCTCGGCGCCATCTTTAGGTGTCCGCGCATGCGCGGATGTGTCCGTCGAGACTGGCGGCCATTTTTAAAAATCCGCGCATGCGCAGTAGATTTTTGTGGACGCTGCGCACCATTTGGTGTGTGTTTGATGAGAATGGCGGTCTGTTTGAATCCGAAACCAGTGTGGACCTTATAGGTCAGTGGAATAATGTAAGTGGGCGGTATTATAGCCCTAGTGGAAATATCCCACTCTATAAAGAGGTGGGGAGGGCTTGACATCTTTGTGGGACAGTGAATACCTTACACCAAAGTAGTACCCACCGGGGAGCATACTAGCTTTCATACGCTGGTCAGGTACGTTGCTTTGCACTGAGTTTATCTTGTAATTATTTTTCAGTATGCTCTCTATGGAAGAATTTGGGTCGTTTTGAATATACCAATCTTCCTGTTGTCCTTTTATTTCAGGCATACTAGCCTAATATGAAGAATCTGATTCGTTTATCAGGTATTATGTATCCAGTTTAGTCCATGCTTGATACTTAGAGCATGGTAATTAGTGGTTTGGCACCTTCTTGCTTCTTTAACCCCATTGATAAGCCCCTGAGATTGGGATGAAACGCTGCGTCTGGGGATTTATTTGTTGTGCTATGGGGATTATTGTGCTTATTTAAATGCTATAGTACATGTATCCCTTATTTTGTGGCTTTAACTGGCTATCAACCTTGCTAACGTTGTGTAAATATATCTGTGATACTATTTAAAGGCTGTGTAGTTTCTCTACCTGCTTGCATACCTATTTTCTTCCTACTGTATCCTACCTACGGTGGAGACATCGCTACTAATCCTCCACTGTGTGAGAGATTTAGGGTATTTGATAGGGACCACTAGAGCCCATCATTACAGGGTCGCCCTTATCGGGGCGGGTTCTCTGTATTAGGCAGTTTATAGGTATGATGATAGGGACTTGATAGGTTTAAACTCCTTTTATTGCCAATCTGGCTAGCTGTCCCATAGCACTGTTTTTACCCTTCGGGGCGTTTTTCACTGTGGATTATGATAAGGTTTTTTTTATAAAAATTTGATTAAAAGTTATATTTTAAAGGGATTGCTCTATTTGGATTAGTATTTTTGATTATATTCCTTCTTTTGATCACGTGGGAGGTTTTTGGATTTACAACTGGGTAAGCCCCTGCATCTGCTCTACCAATGCTGTCATGGGATTCATGGTGCGTGGAGAGCATTAATATGTCAGCCTGTGAAAATGTACCGTCAGGAGGAAGGTGCACTGGGCCCTGACTGCAACCCAGCCCACTGTCCCTGCCTTCTTGGTATGCTACCTAGATGGCAGACCCAAACTGGGTGGCAGACCCTACACTACTAAGTGCAGGGACAACAGGAGAAAGCAAATTAGATCAGTCTGGGTCAGCAACAGTATCGATCCATGGAACCTCTATCCCATGTGATGTGCTCTGAATGCTAGTGGTCTCCCAGCATAAAGTATCAGAACAAAAAGAGTAATATCAATCTAGCACCATCAGTTAAAAATTCACAAAGCTTTATTTTATATTCATAGGTAAAAAAAACATAGAGTTAAAGATGCTGTATCAACATATAGTGTAAAAGGTGCTGGATTGAAACTACTTTTTTGCTCAAATACTGAGCCACCTAGAATCACATAAACTACAGCTAAAACCCCACAAGTGACAGCCAAGGTGCAATGAGTTAAAGAAGGGACAGGTTGATGCGTAGTTGGGTCACTGGTAGAGAGAAAAGGGAAGGTGGCGAGCAGAAAAGGTCACACACAGAAAAGTCAGAGCAGGCAGCAGGCAGAAAATAGTCAAAGTCCAATAGCAAAGGGGCAGCACCAGGAATCACAGAACACAAGTTATAACACACTCTCTAGTAAGTAAACACCAACAACTGACAATGAGTTCAGGGAAGCAGTTTCTAATAAAGCAGGATGCAGCAGACGATTGGTGGTCAGCAAATATTTAAACATCAGTGTGCGAGCACCCAGTCATAGGCAGCAGATGGGAGCGGAGCAGGAGCGAGGAGAGGAGAGTAACTGCCGCAGTGAATTCACAACAAGGAGTTCGCTCACAGTCTGGAACGGGGAATGTGGCGGACATCATGACAGTGAAAATTGTAAATATACAGAAGCAGCGTTTTTAACTGTAAGGGACCTACTGACCTGTGCACCGATAGTAGCCTTTGCAGACTATCATCTTCTGCTTATTCTACAGTATGATAAGAGCCGTTCTCACCCAAATCCAGGATGGGAAAGAGAGAGTAATAGCTTATGATAACCGTGCATTGAGGAAGAACTAAAAAGTTCGGAGAACTATAGTTCCTTTCAACAAGAAATGTCAGCGGTAGTGTGGACCATGACCAACTTTGCAGACATCCTGACAGGAGCAGAGTTTACACTAGTCACTAATAATAATCTGTTGGTCTTGGAGACAGTCAAGCTATGGACCCTGGAACAACGAGTTCCATTTCCGATAATGGAAGCACCAATTTTCTTTTTCAATATCCGTTTCGCCCACCAGAAGTTCCCAGTAATGAAGATTTGGAAGGTAATAAAATATCAGAATTTGGGAATCCACAATCTGTGGCTGTGCTGTCTGGTGGCAGAGAGGAAGTGACAAGGTCTAGAGGATAGCTAGGAGGAAGTTGCCAAGAAATGGAAAGAGAAGCAGCAAACAGACTCTCAAATATGACTAGTAGTCAAGTGAATACAAAGGAAGAGTTCTCAGGAATTTCATGAGCAGTTCTCTCTCCCAAGATGGAAACAAGCTCTGCAAGCAATGTCGCCAGCTCTGAAGGAAAGAAGGGATCTTGATCTGAAGAATTCAACTCACCTATGAGTTAGGACCTACATGGCAAGCCGTAATACTCTCTACACATTTTACTCCAGACATTCAACTGATTGCAGCATGAGTACTATTAGAGATGAGCAAATATCTCAAAAATTTGATTCGGCAGATTTGCCCACTTTTTTGCAAAAAATAGCTTTGGCCCGAATTTATTTGCGGCTATGTCCTGGATGCAGAGAGCCTGTATGGTGTTGTAGAACATTGTGCCATGCTGAAATATGCATAGGGAGCGTGGTTTGGTATTGAACAATGTTGTATTTTAGTATGACATGCAGATGACAGGAGCTGCTCTTAGAATCGCTTCACACTTCAATTATCTGGGCAGTTACATTAGCAAAACTGACCAAATAGCTGAAGTGGAAATGCAGCCTGACAAGGTAATGACAGCGCCAGCTATAAAGAACTGAGCTGAGGGCCAAGATCCTACTATAGAATCAAAGAATGTACTCCTTTTACACCATCATCAGATGATTTCACAGATTATGAGTCACAATTTAGTACAGAACCTGTTCTGTTAAACATTGAAACATGTAGAGCTCTCCTCCCCCACGAAAGAGTGAAGAAGATGTCAGCAGTAATTTAGCAATGACGTCACTGATCATTTTTCCCTTCCTTTGATCTGTCAGTGTCCGCTTGCAATCGGTCAATCAATCAGTATTGCTAAAGCCAAAAACAAACAGGAATTGATCCAAAACAGAGATGACAAGTAAATGGCATATCTGCATGTCTTCTGTGTTTTGTATCCACTCCTGCGTGTGGCCACCTGATAATCAGATAATCCTGATGCAAAAAAAGGACTATGTCATACTGGCCTTAAGGCTTCTCCGCTATCAATCAGTCAATAATCCATCAATACTGCTAAAGCCAAAAAAAAAAAACAGGAGGTGATCCAAAACAGAGATGATGAGTAAATGGGATATTTGCATGTCTTTTGTGTTTTGTATCCACCCCTGCTTTTGGCTACCTAATCATCAGACAATGCTGATGCAAACAAAGGACCATGTCATACTGGCATTAAGGCTTCTCCGAAGACACAATCGGTTGTGTTTCTCCTTTTCATTCCTTCTGACAGATGAAAAGAAGGGGAAAACTAAACATAATGGCAACGTCATAGAGTGTTAGAGGGTGGAAACAGCATTAGGAAACCACAGGGTGGTCGACTGAGAGAGTTGTCAGTTGGCAGCAGCATGAGAAGGCCATAGAGTGGACAATGACAAATTGAGGAGGTGGCAGCAACATGAGTAGACCACAGAGTGGTACAATGACAGATTATGGAGGTGGAGGCATCATGAGTAGGCCACAGTGGGGCAAATGACATATTGTGGAGGTAGCAGCAACATGAGTAGGCCACAGAGTGGCACAATGACAGACTGTGGAGGTGGCAGCAGCAGCATTTGTAGACCACAAAGGGGTACAATGACAGATTGTGGAGGTGTCAGCAGCATGAGTAGACCACAGAGTGGCACAATGACACAGTGTGGAGGTGGCGACAGCAACAGCAGCAGGCCGGAGAGTGGCGCAATGACAGACTGTGGAGGTGGCAGCAGCATGTGTAGACCAAAGAGTAGCACAATGACAGACTGTGGAGGTGGCAGCAGCATGTGTAGACCACAAAGGGGCACAATGACAGATTGTGGAGGTGTCAGCAGCATGAGTAGACCACAGAGTGGTACAGTGACGGACTGTGGAGGTGGCAGCAGCATGTGTAGACCACAAAGTGGCACAATGACAGATTGTGGAGGTGGAGGCATCATGAGTAGGCCACAGTGGGGCAAATGACATATTGTGGAGGTAGCAGCAACATGAGTAGGCCACAGAGTGGCACAATGACAGACTGTGGAGGTGGCAGCAGCAGCATTTGTAGACCACAAAGGGGCACAATGACAGATTGTGGAGGTGTCAGCAGCATGAGTAGACCACAGAGTGGCACAATGACACAGGGTGGAGGTGGCGACAGCAACAGCAGCAGGCCGGAGAGTGGCGCAATGACAGACTGTGGAGGTGGCAGCAGCATGTGTAGACCACAGAGTGGCACAATGACAGACTGTGGAGGTGGCAGCAGCATGTGTAGACCACAAAGGGGCACAATGACAGATTGTGGAGGTGTCAGCAGCATGAGTAGACCACAGAGTGGTACAGTGACAGATTGTGGAGGTGGCAGCAGCATGAGTAGACCACAGAGTGGCACAATGACACAGTGTGGAGGTGGCGACAGCAACAGCAGCAGGCCGGAGAGTGGCGCAATGACAGATTGAGTAGGTGGTGGCAGCATCAGAAGTCTACATAATGGCCTAGTGAAGAGTGGGGAGGTGGGTGGCAATACCAGTTCCTGGTAAAGATGTTAGGTTGTAGATGGAGCAGCTGGCAGGAGATGTGTGGCATCAGGCGTGTGGCAGCATCAAAATAGTAGCTGTGGCAGGTAGCCAGAAGAATCCAGACTAATTTTTCAAAGTTTTGATGAGGCGTCACGGCTGATCAAATCTGATGCATCAGGCATTGGTGTGTGGAAATCCTAGCCGATCCCCGCCTCAATCTTTTCAAAGGTGAGTCTCTCCACATTTCAGGTGGACAAGCGAGTTCTCCTTGGGGTAACTATGGCCCACTCTGATGCCACACTACTGATGCAGGACAGCCTCTTCAGTGCAAACTTGGCAAGTTGCGGTCACAAATCCAGTTTGGCTGCCCAGTAGTCCAGCGGATCTTCTATGTGGGGTGGAAGAGTGCTGTCCAATTAGGCCACCCCTTCTCCAGGTCTGCTCCAGGTCCTGCTGCTGCTGGTGAGTACCAGACTTAGGTTGCTGCTGATGGAACTGGTACTGCTCCTACCCTCCAACCCCCCACAGAAGCTGTGGCACTGGCACATGAGCACTGAGGAACCCCTTGGTTAGAACTGCCAGAAGATGAACAATGGAGCAGATAGGCAGCAGCCAAATGACTACTTAGGATTTCTCTATAGCACTTGAGTTTGTCCTCCCTCTTGGCTGGTGAAAACAAGGCTCCCATTTTGGACCGATAGTGGGGGTCCCAGAGGGTGGAGAGCCAGAAGTCATCCCTCTGCCGGATTGTGACTACTTTTTCTGTCACTTCCCACGCAAATCACAATGCAGCGGGAAATCTGCACAAGTGACTCTGAGGGACTCCCTGCCTCCATCACCACTGTAAATGCCATGATGTGTCTGGGTTATCTGCCTCATCTTCCTCATTTCCCTCTACATCCTCCGGCTGTTCCTGCTACTCCTCTTCTGTTACCTAGGTATAAAAACCACTCATTTCGCCAGACACTGCTTGTGCTACACTGTCCTCCTCCTCCTCCTCCAGTTCAGCCCCCACCAGACTCATGTGGCTGTGAGATGTAGTCACACGTCTCCAGTCCCCTGACCAGATAGATTTTGCAGCATCCGTTCAAGGACATGAAGCAGTGGAATGACGTTATTCATCCTGTAGTCCTGATGACTGACAAATAACATGGCCTCCTCAAAGGGCCTGAGCAAACGGCAATTGTCACGCATGAGCTGCCACTGGCTGACATCCAAATTACACAGGGGAGTACTCCTGTCTGTTGGATCATAAAGAAATCATTAATGGCCTTTCTCTATTCATAGAGTAGGTCCAAAAAATGGAGACTGGAATTCCAATGGGTGGAAACATCGCATATGAGCCTATTCTGGGTTAGGCCGTTCTGCTGCTGCAGCTCAAGGAGGGTGTGCTTGGTGCTGTAGGACTGGCTGAAGTTCATGCACAGTTTCCTGGCCATTTTTAGAACATCTTGCAGATGGGTGAAAGACTTGAGGAACCGTTTGACAACCAGATTGAACACGTGGGCCATGCAGGGAGCATGGCCCATTCCTTCCTGGCGCAGTGTGGACACCATGTTCCTTCCATTGTCTGTCACCATGGTTCCGATTTTCAGTTGTCGCCGAGAAAGCCACAAATCGATTTTGTCTTGCATGACGCAGAGCAGTTCCTCCTTTGTGTGACTTCATTCACCCAGGCAAACCAGGTGTAGAACTGCATGACACCGCCGTGCCCTGCACATGTGGTATGCTGGAGGAGCACTAAGACTTGTGGAGGCTGAGATGGTGGAGAAGGAGGAGGACGCGGACATTGATGCAGGATCACCAGTTTGACAACGTGGACCAGAAAGTGGCGTCTCCTGTTCAAGTTGCTGGTGTGGCTGGGCAGGAAGCACATTCACCCAGTGGGCTGTAAAGGACATGTACTGGCCCTGACCATAGTTACAGCTCCACACGTCCGCGCTGCCGTGCACTTTGGAAGACACCGACAGGCTCAAGGACTGGCCCACCTTCTGTTCTACATATTTGTGCATGGCTGGTACTGCCTTTTTCAAAAGGAATGATGGCTTGGGACTCTCAACCTCGGCTCGACTCAAGCCATCAGTTCTCTGAATGGTGCAGAGTCCACCACTTGGAAAGGGAGGGACTGCAGTACCACCAACTTGGACAGGACCGCAGTCAGCTTCTGCACCTTAGGATGGTTGGACGCATACTGCTGTCTCTTGACAATTGCCTTGGTGAACGACTGATGGCACCATGAGTGGCGAGTAGAAGGAGCATCTGGACTGGTAGATGATGGGAAAGATAAACAGCTCCCTTTGCCAGAGGTTGTGGAGCCTTGACTGCCTGAAATGACATGCGTGCCACTAGGTGCTGATGCTGTTGCTGCGGCAGGATGGACCACCACATCTGAGACACGTTTATCCCAGGCCAATGGATGGTCATGCTGCATATGTTCACGCAGGGCCGTGGTGCCAACGTTAGGTCCCTGGCCATGCTTCACTTTCTGCCCTCAGATTCTACATATAGCCATGTTCGCCTCCTCTGGTGTTTTGGCAAAAAACTGCCACACCGCCGACTAGGTGATCTTACCACCAACGCTCCGCACTAACTGACTGCTACCGCTGCTGCCTCGGTGAGCCTCTGCGCCGCTACTTTCTGTGCCAAAGGGAACCTGCAAAGCGGGTGGTCTACCCCCGGCCCTTTTGGGTCCCACTCCCCCTTGCC
>JAODAL010078462.1:0-12909 GCA_025379985.1 Phyllomedusa bahiana
AGCCTTTCCCCCCGGGTACCAATTACCTCCTCATTAAGAAATAGGGTGGGACATAATTTTTTTTACCCCAGGGGGGCCCATTTACCCCAAAGGGGAAACCTGGCGCTCACTAGACAGTGCCTTTTTTCCATCAGGGCACCCAAAAGGGCTGAAGCCGCTACTATTAGGGATTTCATTAGCCCCTCTTTTTTTAAAACGTATAAGATTGTGTGCCCCCGCAAGTGGGTCGCCCAATGTGTGGTTGATACAGCATTTAGCCCCATTTTTTTACTCCTACAGCATAAGTATGCCCTTTCTAGATTTTGCTGCATTTGAAATGCTTTGCCACTCACTCCCTCCTAAGCACCTGATCTCAAATATACAACATGAAATTGGGGGTTTTGGCCTTAATGAAACAAATTACAATCTAGATGGAAACGGAGATTGGGGTACCTCTGGGCAAAGAGTGGCCCAAAGGCTTGCACTCTGTCTCAAAAAGCTCTATCCCTGCAGAGTCCAGGAGCAAATATAAGGTACTGACTCGTTTACAAGTGCCCAGCTGTGACTCAATCTACCCTTTGGTCCCTTCTGCATGCGGGAGTTTGGGGGAAGGTCGGGTACCTGCACACTATGGTGGGTGTGAAAAATTCGACCCTTTGGACTAGGTTATAAAAAATTGAAACCTTACGGGATATAAACTTCAAGATGCCCCCTCGGTTTTTCCCTCCTCCTTAGCGCCAAATGCCGTGCGCTTTTTTAAGGGGAGAAACTTGTTTTCCCTTCTATTGCAGCTAAGCCTTTTTCCAAGGAAGGGGAGATCTCCCCAACCCACCCTCCATAGGGGAAGGGTTTTTAAAGAGATCTTTTTACTTCAGCGGATGGGGGAGATCCGGGGGCGGACCAGACTCATTCTCTTAGCCTACGTGCACATGGAGAGAGGGGCGGATTTCATTTTTTCAGCAAGTTTCGGGCTCCTCAATCCTCCCCGATGGTGTGGGTCCTGAATCTGAGTATCTTTATGTGGTGCGTGCCCTCTTGGTGGGGCGTGCAGGGGGTTTCATCTGTCGTGTCCAGCTTTTGAGTTGAAAATTTTTGATTTTTTATCTTTACTTGTTTTTCTAAAACATCTGGTTCTCTTGATAAATGTCTTTTGATGTTTCACCTGCATCTGTAATTCTTTTTTTTTTTTTTTTTTTTTTTTTTTTTCGGTTAGCTTGTAAAAGAGACTCAGTTTATCTGTTATGAAGTTTTTCGTAGAAATAAAGATCCCAATTTTTTTTTGATTTATCTGATATGAATATTGATTGTCAAAAATATTTTAGACCTCTCATTATCTCATTATGCTTGCTTGTTTGATTGTATATTCATATCGTTTTTTTAAATAAAGTGGTTTGAATAAGAAAAAAAAAAAAAAAAAATTCCTACCTTATCACTCCTAAACACTTGTTGCATAATAATTTGGAACACAGTGTAGAACGACAATCCGGGAAAGCCAGGGGCCCACTTAAGGAAAAAGTTGTGAAAAATTTAAACCCCAAAGCATCAGGCGATGGTACCTCCAAAAGGACTGCCCCCTTCTGGATGTCTGCAGTGTACTTTTTTGGATCAAGCCCGGCTACTCAAAAATGTGTGCTCTTTCCGCGTCCAAGAGAGTCGGCCAGATACTTCTTCTCGAATCTCTGTAAATACAAAGAACATTGCAAAAGTGAAGAGGACATCTCCAGGGTCATCATTTTTGGACATTTAAGTGCTGCTCACAGCATGGATTGTATGGCATATCAACAGGAAAAGCCATTAAAGTGTGCTTGGTGCGGATCCCAGCTCTAGGACCTGAAACTGTCTTGGGAATGGGACCCCCCGAAAGGCTCTGCTCAGAATGTAAAGCCGGTTGCACTTGCGCATTAATCTCCATTTTGTTCTATGGGAGCGAGGCGTATGGCCGAACATTCTGCTCCCCTGTACCGGGAACTCTCATAGAACAGAATGGTGAACACAGCGCCCCTCTGTACCGGGAACTCCCCGAACAAAAAGGAGAAACAACGCGACCGTACCGGGGAAATCCCCTAGAAAAAATGGGAAACACACGCGACCGTACCAGGAACTCCCAAAACGAATGGAGAAACCCCGTGCTGACCTGTACCCGGGAAAATCCCATAAAACAGAAAGGAAGAACACAGCGCTGACCTGTACCGGGGAAATCCCCAAAAAACAAATGGAGAAACACAGCGCTACCTTTCCCGGAAATCCCATAGAACAGAATGGGGGAAAACCCGTGCTGACCCGTACGGAACCCCTAGAACAGAAAGGGGAACAAAAGTGCTCCCCTGTACGGGGGAAATCCCATAGAAAAGAATGGAGAACACAAGCCCCTGAACCCAAAGTTCATCTTAAGCGAGACTCTAATCTGGTGCCACAACCACATCTGGGTGGAGGTTCCTCATCGGCCAGGTCATCCTCTTAGACAAGTACCAGTAAAGGGCATTTCATTTGCTATTGGCCCCAAGGTTTCTCTTATAACTTTCAAAGTAATGGATGTAATTTTAGTGAACATGGACGCCCCCCGTCTATAGGAAAATAGGGAAAACATGGGAGGTGTTGGAAGTGCCCCCCTCACCACCAGTCATAGGGGTTCCCGTTTGGACAGTGGTGGGTGCGCTGTGGATCCCCAAATTTTCATCTGTTTGTTCCCCCCCTATAGGGGGCCCAAACTTGCTGATTTTTCCCCCCGGATGGGGCTTCCACAATAAAAAGCGACTGTCACGTGGGTAAAAATTCCATATTGGTTGAAGAGCAGCCAAAGACTTCCAAGTACCCCGGCCCAATTCCCGATCTGAACCCTCCCGTAGCTTTGGAGCCCCCGGATGGGGGTTTGGCTCTATGGGCCCTCCAGCAGCCCGTGGAGCCCCTTGGATGGTGGGGTTGGCTCTCTGGAACCTCCAGCAGCTGTGGAGCCCCTGGATGGTGGTGTTGGCTCTATGGACCCCCCAGCAGCTGTGGAGCCCCTGATGGTGGTGTTGGCTCTATGGACCTCCAGCAGCTGTGAGGCCCTTGATGGTGGTGTTGGGGTCTATGGACCCTCCCGCAACTGTCGGGCCCTGGATGGTGGTGTTGGCTCTATGGACCCTCCAGGAGCTGTGGGGCCCCTGGATGGTGGTGTTGGCTCTATGGACCCTCCAGCAGCTGTGGGGCCCCTGGATGGTGGTTTTGGCTCTATGGACCCTCCAGCAGCTGTGGAGCCCCTGAATGGTGGTGTTGGCTCTATGGACCCTCCAGCAGCTGTGGACCCCGTGGAAGGTGGTGTTGGCTCTATGGACCCTCCAGCAGCTGTGGGGCCCCTGGATGGTGGTGTTGGGTCTATGGAACCTCCAGCAGCTGTGGGACCCCTGGAAGGTGGTGTTGGGTCTGTGGACCCTCCAGCAGCTGTGGGACCCCTGATGGTGGTGTTGGGTCTGTGGCCCCTCCAGCAGCTGTGGGACCCCTGGATGGTGGTGTTGGGTCTGTGGACCCTCCAGCAGCTGTGGGACCCCTGGATGGTGGTGTTGGGTCTGTGGACCCTCCAGCAGCTGTGGGACCCCTGGATGGTGGTGTTGGGTCTGTGGACCAACCAGCAGCGGTGGGGCCCCTGGATGGTGGTGTTGGCGCTATGGACCTTCCAGCAGCTGTGGGACCCCTGGATGGTGGTGTTGGCTCTATGGACCTTCCAGCAGCTGTGGGACCCCTGGATGGTGGTGTTGGCTCTATGGACATTCCAGCAGCTGTAGTTGCCCCTGGATGGTGGTGTTGGGTCTACGGACCCTCCAGCAGCTGTAGTTGCCCCTGGATGGTGGTGTTGGGTCTACGGACCCTCCAGCAGCTGTAGGTGCCCCTGGATGGTGGTGTTGGCTCTATGGACCCTCCAGCAGCTGTGGCCCCCCTGGAGGGTGGTGTTGGGTCTCTGTACCCTGCAGCAGCTGTGGAGCCCCTGGATGGTGGTGTTGGCTCTATGGACCCTCCAGTAGCTGTGGAGCCCCTGGATTGTGGTGTTGGATCTATGGAGCCTCCAGCAGCTGTGGGAGCCCCTGGATGGTGGTGTTGGGTCTATGGAGCCTCCAGCAGCTGTGAGATGCCAATTATATTAAAAACTTATACTGCATTAGACTAGTGTTTCAAATTAAAAAAAAAAAACAAAAAAAACTTCCCTAGCTGCCTCCTTTACCCCGCAGGCTCTTTGTGATCTACTCCTCTTGACTTCTGACACATAGGAGAGGCCAGAACTCCATGCACTTATGATGGAACGCGAGCCCCTACATTGTGTTGGGACGAGAACCTGGAAGTCAAGTGGAGCGAATCAGTGGGAGCTCCGGAGCGGCAGGGGGCAGCTAGGTAAGTATTTAGTTTTTGGTTTTTTTTGGCATATATATATGTAAAACATTTAGCTGGAACTGGAGACCGACTCTCAATATGTTGGTAAAAGCTTCCATAACGGAGCGATATATTTAAACTTGCTTGAATGGCAAT
The DNA here is from genome assembly GCA_025379985.1 of Phyllomedusa bahiana. NCBI lineage: Eukaryota > Metazoa > Chordata > Amphibia > Anura > Hylidae > Phyllomedusa > Phyllomedusa bahiana. Next base: position 4,477 of record JAODAL010078462.1, read on the forward strand.
TGCTGACACTTCCAAAACTTACTAGGATTTCTTCAGGTAGTGTCCGTATCAATTTCACTAACTTACATCCTTTACTCTCAAAGTTATAAAGAAAAGTTCTAGTAAGGAAACACTCAATAGAACAGCTCATAACTGGCCCCGGATGAGGGCAATGACCTGAGGTCTTTGACTTCTTGGCTCTCGCTCTGACCTCCCAGGTTACTCTCCTTGTTACCGGAAATGCCCCCAATTTCATTCATCTGATTAACCAGGAGCAAAAAAATGTCAACAGGTTTAATGAAGACTCGGAAGCAGATGATAAAGGAAATGCCAGCAAAGGTGAGCGAGAGGGCAGGACTGGAAAGCAGGGCCGGGCACACCTGGTACCAGCGGGTGAACCACACAGCAGTCATAGGGCATCATCACCCGGCAAACAGGGTGACTCAACAGATAAACAGCGGGGAAAGGACATCACCTTCCTGGTGGGGAGACTCCCGAAACAGGAGACAAGTGGCAGCCGCGGGGCCCAAGATTAATGAAAATGCAACCAGTGCAAAACATGCACCCTCAACACAGTGCAGTGACATCCGTCTGCTCCGGGGCCCCATACACAGTAGGGTTAGCAGAGGTGCAGTGACATCCGTCTGCTCCGGGGCCCCATACACAGTAGGGTTAGCAGAGGTGCAGTGACATCCGTCTGCTCCGGGCCCATACACAGTAGGGTTAGCAGAGGTGCAGTGACATCCGTCTGCTCCGGGGCCCCATACACAGTAGGGTTAGCAGAGGTGCAGTGACATCCCTCTGCTCCGGGGCCCCATACACTGTAGGGTTAGCAGAGGTGCAGTGACATCCCTCTGCTCCGGGGCCCCATACACAGTAGGGTTAGCAGAGGTGCAGTGACATCCGTCTGCTTCGGGGCCCCATACACAGTAGGGTTAGCAGAGGTGCAGTGACATCCGTCTGCTCTGGGGCCCCATACACAGTAGGGTTAGCAGAGGTGCAGTGACATCCGTCTGCTCCGGGCCCCATACACAGTAGGGTTAGCAGAGGTGCAGTGACATCCGTCTGCTCTGGCCCCATACACAGTAGGGTTAGCAGAGATGCAGCGACATCCTTCTGCTCCGGGGCCCCATACACAGTAGGGTTAGCAGAGGTGCAGTGACATCCGTCTGCTCCGGGCCCCCAAAAAAATAATGGTTAGCAGAGGTGCAGTGACATCCGTCTGCTCCGGGGCCCCACACACAGTAGGGTTAGCAGAGGTGCAGTGACATCCGTCTGCTCCGGGGCCCCACACACAGTAGGGTTAGCAGAGGTGCAGTGACATCCGTCTGCTCCGGGGCCCCACACACAGTAGGGTTAGCAGAGGTGCAGTGACATCCGTCTGCTCCGGGGCCCCACACACAGTAGGGTTAGCAGAGGTGCAGTGACATCCGTCTGCTCCGGGGCCCCACACACAGTAGGTTTAGCAGAGGTGCAGTGACATCCGTCTGCTACGGGGTCTCATGCACCGTAGGGTTAGCAGAGGTGCAGTGACATCCGTCTGCTCCGGGCCCCATACACAGTAGGGTTAGCAGAGGTGCAGTGACATCCGTCTGCTCCGGGCCCCAAACACAGTAGGGTTAGCAGAGGTGCAGTGACATCCGTCTGCGCCGGGGCCCCATACACAGTAGGGTTAGCAGAGGTGCAGTGACATCCGTCTGGTCCGGGGCCCCATACACAGTAGGGTTAGCAGAGGTGCAGTGACATCCGTCTGCTCCGGGGCCCCATACACAGTAGGGTTAGCAGAGGTGCAGTGACATCCGTCTGCTCCGGGGCCCCCATACACAGTAGGGTTAGCAGAGGTGCAGTGACATCCGTCTGCTCCGGCCCCACACACAGTAGGGTTAGCAGAGGTGCAGTGACCTCCGTCTGCTCCGGGGCCCCACACACTGTAGGGTTAGCAGAGGTGCGGTGACCTCCGTCTTGTGGGGTAATAGAAGTTGAGGCTCGGCGACTCCGATGGCCGCGCTCGGTGACTCTGATGGCCGCGCTGTGATCCCCCCCCCCCCCCCGCGCTCGGTGACTCTGATGGCCGCGCTGTGATCCCCCCCCCCCCGCGCTCGGTGACTCTGATGGCCGCGCTGTGCTCCCCCCCCCCGCGCTCGGTGACTCTGATGGGCGCGCTGTGATCCCCCCCCCCCGCGCTCGGTGTACACTTGATGCCGCGCTGTGATCCCCCCCCCCCGCGCTCGGTGACTCTGATGGCCGCGCTGTGATCCCCCCCCCCGCGCTCGGGACTCGATGGCCGTCGCTTGATCCCCCCCCCGCGCTCGGTGACTCTGAGGGCGTCGCTGTGATCCCCCCCCCCGCCTCGGTGACTCTGATGGGCGCGCTGTGATCCCCCCCCCTCGGTGACTCTGATGGCCGCGCTGTGATCCCCCCGCGCTCAGTGACTCTGATGGCCGCGCTGTGATCCCCCCGCGCTCAGTGACTCTGATGGCCGCGCTGTATCCCCCGTCGCTCAGTGACTCTGATGGCCGCGCTGTGATCCCCCCCCGCGCTCAGTGACTCTGATGGCCGCGCTGTGATCCCCCCGCGCTCAGTGACTCTGAGCCGCGCTGTGATCCCCCGCGCTCGGTGACTCTGATGGCCGCGCTGTGATCCCCCCCCCCGCGCTCGTGACTCTGATGGCCGCGCTGTTGATCCCCCCCCCCCCGCGCTCGGTGACTCTGAGGCCGCGCTGTGATCCCCCCCCGCGCTCAGTGACTCTGATGGCCGCGCTGTGATCCCCCCCCGCGCGCTCGGTGACTCTGATGGCCGCGCTGTGATCCCCCCCCGCGCTCAGTGACTCTGATGGCCGCGCTGTGATCCCCCCCCCGCGCTCAGTGACTCTGATGGCCGCGCTGTGATCCCCCCCCCGCGCTCGGTGACACTGATGGCCGCGCTGTGATCCCCCCGCGCTCGGTGACTCTGATGGCCGCGCTGTGATCCCCCCCCCAGCGCTCGGTGAATGATGGCCGCGCTGTGATCTCCCCCCCCCCGCGCTCGGTGACTCTGATGCCGCGCTGTGATCCCCCCCCCCGCGCTCGGTGACTCTGATGGCCGCGCTTGACCCCCCCCCCTGCCGCTCAGTGACTCTGATGGCCGCGCTGTGATCCCCCCCCCCCGCGGTCGGTGACTCTGATGGCCGCGCTGTGATCCCCCCCCCGCGCTCAGTGACTCTGATGGCCGCGCTGTGATCCCCCCCCCCCGCGCTCGGTGACTCTGATGGCCGCGCTGTGATCCCCCCCCCCGCGCTCGGTGACACTGATGGCCGCGCTGTGAATCCCCCCCCCCCGCGCTCGGTGACTCTGATGGCCGCGCTGTGATCCCCCCCCCGCGCTCAGTGACTCTGATGGCCGCGCTGTGATCCCCCCCCCCCTGCGCTCGGTGACTCTGATGGCCGCGCTGTGATCCCCCCCCCGCGCTCGGGGACACTGATGGCCGCGCTGTGATCCCCCCCCCCGCGCTCGGTGACTCTGATGGCCGCGCTGTGATCCCCCCGCGCTCAGGACTCTGATGGCCGCGCTGTGATCCCCCCCCCGCGCTCGGTGACTCTGATGGCCGCGCTGTGATCCGCTCGGCGCTGTTTACACGATCTTGTGACAAGTGTCTGAACACACAGATCTGGCAGGAGACACTTCGCTGTAGACTCAGGGCGAGAGCACTTAGCAACTGTCTACAAGAAGCAACACACTGTCCCCGGATGGAGAGAGGGCGCCAGAGAGATGTCTACAGAGAGAGGTCAGGACGGGTCTCCAGACCAGGAGCAGCACGATGGGGTCAGTGCAGGAAGAGCTTCTACACGAGCGGACAACACCCGAATGGGGCGGAGTCACCGGGGTCAGGACACAACCCCCATAAAGGGCTGGGCTGGAGACGGAGAGAGTAAGCGGTGCCCAATGGAAGAGAAGTCTCTATAGCCACTTCCAACGTTCCAGCCTTGGCTCTCTCTGGTCGTCTGGTTCCTTCCTTCTTCTGGATACACGGCACGTCTGATTGGCTGCAGAGGTCATGTGCCTCTACTTAAATCACTGTTCTCTACTCAGTGATGATGTAACTAGGGGCACGTGACCTCTGCAGCCAGTCAGACGCAATGTGTATCCAGAAGAAGGAGTCAACAGAAGCTTGGGCAACTCCTTCTAGCAAATGGACGTACAGATAATCCAAACTGCATGAGGGAGGTCCAGGGAGCGATCACCCATTGAGCCCGCTGCATACCCGGCTCCTGAGGGGCAGCCGAGAACACCGCTAACTGCCCAGACTGGGAACCGCTCCGATCCCGGCATTAACCACTTAGAATCCACGGGGAAGACAACCACAGCGTCTAGGGGCCTTATGTATGAAAACTGTCCAGCAGGCAGACCGTCTGTGTTGCCTATAGCAACCTGTCAGAAGCCACAGCTGCCAGAAACCAGAGCCCACAGCCGCCAGCCAATCAGAGCTCAGCTTTCATTTTATATAGTGCGCTGGGAAAAATGAAAGCTGAGCTTTGATTGGTTGCTATGGGCTCTGATTGGTTGCTATGAGCTCTGACTGTTACGGGCTCTGATTGGTTGCTATGAGCTCTGACTGTTATGGGCTCGGATTGGCTGCTATGAGCTCTGGCTGCTATGGGCTCAGATTGGCTGCTATGAGCTCTGACTGTTATGGGCTCTGATTGGCTGCTATGAGCTCTGACTGTTATGGGCTCTGATTGGTTGCTATGAGCTCTGACTTACGGGCTCTGATTGGTTGCTATGAGCTCTGACTGTTATGGGCTCGGATTGGCTGCTATGAGCTCTGACTGTTATGAGCTCTGATTGGCTGCTATGAGCTCTGACTGTTATGGGCTCTGATTGGCTGCTATGAGCTCTGACTGTTATGGGCTCTGATTGGTTGCCATCGGCAACACAAAGTCTTACTGCTAGACAGTTTCCATACATAGGGCCCTGAATGTTTCATAGCATTGCAGGGTGCTGTTCACCTGTCATGGCCGCCTTCATCAGGCCTCTGCAGCTGCCATGATGGTACAAACATTACCCCTTGCAGGTAATGTAGGTAAGGCCGGAATACGGTGGGACATCAGGACCGCCATATATAGGACGCGCCATCAAGTGATCACACGGTCAAGTCTCTAATGGGGATTCCGGGTGCGTCCAGATGACCGGTAACATGGACCTGTCGGATGCTATCATAGCAAACTGCGCGGACGAGTATTTCATGTAGATTTTAGGTCGTTCCCCCCTCCCCACCCAACAGATTTATAGTCACAAAATGAGCCAAAAATCATCTCTATGGAGTTCACAGAACGGAAGAATTAACATGGTCTAAGATTTTTTTTTTTTATGCAAAAAAAAAAAAAAACAACTTATTAGAAAACATGTGATATATGAACAAGGGGGGTTGTCTATTGAGATCAATGGGGAGGACGAACTCCTGGTTTTAGACGAGGATATCAAGCCAGAACCTGCATGGAGCGCCCGGCGTGTGGACGGAGCCTAAACGTTAACATAAAAAAAAAAAAAAAGTAAAAAAAATATTATGGTGCGTATAGATATTATTACATATATTCATATTCTGCCACTTTACAAATTAAAAAAAAAAAACCCACCCGGCATCACCGCATCCGATCTATTTAACTATCACATCACGTATCCTGTATGAAGAACGCCACAGAGGGAAATAGAAATTCCCTAGGGCCATGTTCACACGGTGTATTGCGGCGCGTACAGTACACGCGCAATACACCGGGTGATTTGGGAGTCGCGCTGATCAGCATGTACTCCTGATGCACGGGTGAGATGGAGGGGGGGGGGGGGGGGCACCGGCCCCCAAAGACATGCGGCACAAATAAATGACATGTCACTATCTCCCCGTGCGTACAATACGACCATATTGTACGCGTGGGGGGACGGGGCATAATCCATAGTTCTGTATGAGAGCTAGAAATTACCGTAATTATGGGGCGCATCTCACTGCGTATTAAGTGGAAATACGTGGCAAAATGCGAGCCAAAGCTCGAGAACATAGCTTAAGACAAAACTGCATTTTTTGGTCATTTTGCGTTGCTTAAAAAAAAAAAAAATATAAAATATATATTATAAATTAAAAATTGGAATAAAAAGTGATTAAAAAGTCACATTTATCCCAAAAAGGTCCCAATAAAAACTACACTTCGACCTGCAAAAAAAAAAGGAAAAAAAAAAAAAAGCTCTCACTTGTTTGGAAGAAAAACCAAAAAAAGTTACTGATCGCAGGAAGCGACCTTGCAGCAACAATTCAAAAAGTACAAAAAAAAAAAAAAAAAAAAGTTTTGTTTTTCCTAAGTAATAAAACATAAGGGAGACTCTACAAATCTGGCATCAGCAGAACGGCAGCGACCTGCAGAGCCCAGAGGGCACGTCACTTATACCAGTGCGCTCCATGACATCTGACCCCCAAACAGGGTGCAGCTGCCTTCTTCATTATTCCACCCTGCACAGAGTTATCTGGGCTTCCCGGTACATTTACAGGGTTCGACTTCACCCGAAAAAAATGTGTGTGTGTGTAACGAAAACCAAAAATCCACCAAAAGGTGTTGAATCTAAAGGCTGAAAACATGTCCTGACACGTCCCACACAGCTGAGGGGTTGTTACAGTGCATAAGTGCAGGATAATGTTCGGTGAGTCTCCCTCCCGGACCCTGAGCTGGTGACCTGCAGGCTCGCTGGATCACTACAGGAGGGTTATAGGTCGCACTCCATGGACTTGCGGGTTTTCCCCCCTTATCTACTATATAATCCGGTAACAGTGAAGCTGCCAGCCACAGAGATCCAGAAACAGGTGCAAGCAATGTGTTCTCTGATGCGGGGGCCACATACCAGGGGCAGCGTGTGCCGGCGCCCCCAGGCCTCAGACAACTCACCCTCTCAAACACTTCAAAGTCATGTGAAAAGTCACAAAAAAGAAAAAGTTCTGCAGTCACCCTGACATTTCCCAGCGCTTGTGCTCTGGCGCCCCCTGATGGCTGACTGGAGGAACTGCACTCAGAGGCTAGACGTTCCCGTCCGTCGCTCCGTCCCTTCTAGGACCTTACGTCTTCACTGTCGCATTTTGTTCTAGATTTTTCCGGCTCATGTGTGGTGGGATCCCTGGGGTTTAACCTCTTCCCACCGCCAGCATTGTTGCCCCCCCATCTACACAGACATAAGGAGGGTTTTTTTATTTTTTCGGAACACGTTTTTAATCAAGGCTCCATGTACTGCATCACCAAAAAAAACAAAAAAAACCTCAAATTCTTTGCAAGAACATGAAACAAAAAGATGCGACCGCGCAGTATTTGACCATTTATGGTGCTGAGTGGGGGCCAGAGATCCCAGGCAGAAGGTCAGAGCAGGCGGAGTAGTATTACAGTCAGGTCCCAGGCAGAAGGTCAGAGCAGGCGTAGTATTAAAGTCAGGTATCAGGCAGAAGGTCAGAGCAGGCAGAGTAAATATTTCAGTTTAGTATCAGGCAGAAGGTCAGAGCAGGCGGAGTAGTATTACAGTCAGGTCCCAGGCAGAAGGTCAGAGCAGGCGGAGTAGTATTACAGTCAGGTCCCAGGCAGAAGGTCAGAGCAGGCGGAGTAGTATTACAGTCAGGTCCCAGGCAGAAGGTCAGAGCAGGCGGAGTAGTATTACAGTCAGGTCCCAGGCAGAAGGTCAGAGCAGGCGGAGTAGTATTACAGTCAGGTCCCAGGCAGAAGGTCAGAGCAGGCGGAGTAGTATTACAGTCAGGTATCAGGCAGAAGGTCAGAGCAGGCCGAGTAGTATTGTAGTCAAGTCCCAGGCAGAAGGTCAGAGCAGGCCGGTAAATATTTGTAGTCAGTCCCGGGAGAAGGTCAGAGCAGGCGGAGTAGTATTACAGTCAGGTCCCAGGCAGAAGGTCAGAGCAGGCGGAGTAGTATTACAGTCAGGTCCCAGGCAGAAGGTCAGAGCAGGCGGAGTAGTATTGTAGTCGGGTCCCAGGCAGAAGGTCAGAGCAGGCGGAGTAGTATTACAGTCAGGTCCCAGGCAGAAGGTCAGAGCAGGCGGAGTAGTATTACAGTCAGGTCCCAGGCAGAAGGTCAGAGCAGGCGGAGTAGTATTACAGTCAGGTCCCAGGCAGAAGGGGCAAGCAGGGGAGTTTATTACTCGGTCCCCGCAAAAGGGCAACGGGGGAGTAGTATTACACTCCCAGCAGAAGGGCAGAGCAGGGGGAGTAGTATTACAGTCAGGTCCCAGGGAGAAGGTCAACAGCGGATAGTATTTCCGTCCTCCCGCAAAGGCAACACGGGGGTAGTATTATATCGGTCCCAGGCAGAAGGGCAAGGGGGCGGATATAACAGTCAAAAGGGCCCCCGAGAAGGGCAAGGGAGGCGGAGTTTAAAAACAGTCAGGGCCCCGGCAGAAGGTCAGAGCAGGCGGAGTATATTACAGTCAGGGCCCCGGGGAAATA
>JAODAL010078463.1:0-12909 GCA_025379985.1 Phyllomedusa bahiana
AATAAAACTGTACCCTGGCCCAAATCAAATTATAAACTACAGAATTTCCCCCAAAGTTTTTATATAAAAGAATATAAAATGGGGTAACGGGAAAAAAAAAATTTTTAAAACCAAAAAAAATCATGTTTATTTTCTTTTTTTTCGTTTTTGCCAAGGATCAATGTATGGGGGCAAAAAAAAATTTAAAGAAAAAACAAGGGTTTTATTTAATTCATATTTTTTTTTGTTACCCCCTATTATTTATTCATTTTTTAAAACACATCGGGACAACTTTTATCCCCTTTTAATTTTTTATTTCGGCCCGTCCCGTTTTATTTCAGTTTTCATTAGGAAAAACCCCAAAGGGGCGTCCCCTCGCCTCCCTTGGTTCCCAAAAAAGGCCCAATCTTTTAAAATTAGCCCCTCACAAGCCGCTCAGAATTTTCTTTTCCCCAAAAAACTCTATGAGAAAGTACTCGCGCTTGATTGGTAAGCTGGACGAGCCCCCGCCGCTTCAACCAATCACTCATTTGCCCCTTTTTACTAAATTTTGGGCCCGCCCCCGCCTTTGAATATGGGTTGGGCAAATTTTTTTCCATAGGGGTTTTAAAGGGGCCCTGTCGTCATTTGATTGGTCAAAATTTTCCTCCATAGGGTATAATGGGGCCCCGCGCTCCTATTCTGATTGGCTGGTTTTTTTCCGGGCCAATCAAAAGAGCTTAATCCCAAATTTTAATTACCCGTTTTTCCCGGGAATTCTCTCTATTCAAATTTCCTATGTAGGCCGGTCTCGGCACAAAAAGCGTTGTTCGGGATTTAAACTTTTTTATTTTTTTTTAAAAAGGTTTCAAACGCTTTATCGTTAATGATTTTCATTAAAAAAAATTTTATTTTTTTATTAAACCCCATGCCGCAGGGGCTGAGGGCCCCAGTTTTATTGCGCCGATCCTCCTTTGAACAAATTTGGGGAAGTAGCTCGCGTTTTGATTGGCCCAGATAGGCCCAAACCCCCGCTAATTTAGCCCAAACAGCTTTTTCCTTTCATTTTTATGTATTTTAATATTTTCGCCTTTTATTTTGAAATTGGTTTTTAAAATTCTCCATTGGGTATAAGGGCCTTTTTGCTCCATTTTGGTTGGCTGGGGTAGCCAAGCCGCCCTAGCTCAGCCAATCCCGCTCTTTTCTTTCATTTTTCTGTATTTTGAAAGGGCCCCCTTTATTTTTGGTTTGGGCAATATTTTTCCATAGGGGTAAGGGGTTTACTGTCGTTCCCCTTTTTATTGTCCCGTTTCTCCCGGGCCATGAGAAAACTTTTAAATTTGAAACGTAATTTTCCCCGGCCCAAATTTTCCCCTACCTAATTCTTGAATTAGGTATTTGGAAAATATTTTTTTTTATGTATTTTTTTTTTTTTTGGTTTTCAGCTTTTTTAAAGTTAAACGCCTTTATAAAGGGGGATTTTGTTTTAAACCCCGCACCGAAGGGGGAATGATTTCTCGCTGTTTTCCACCCTGTTCCTTTGGAACAGATTTGGGCGCAGCCCGCACGCGCCAAACCCCGCACTGCCCTTTCCCCCGCACGTGCCCACACATGGCGAGGCGGACTTTCCCCCCATGTAGAGCGCTACCCCCGGGGCAAATCTTTGGGGCCACCCCGCACTGCCCCTTCCCCCGCACGGCCCCACACACGGGCGAGGCGGCAGTTTTTCCCCCATTATTAGTGCACTGTTGGGGCGCGAATCTCAGGGCCACGCCGCACTGCGCCAAAGCCCCCGCACGGGCCCTAACACACTGGCGGGTGGCGGATTTTTAACATGTAGTTGGGCGTCCCCCCGAATAAATCGGCGCTTTTTCCCGGGAAAACAACAAAAGCGCCCCCCGACCCCGGGAACTTCATACTTTCGCCCTGAGCCAATGATGAAAACTGTTTGGTCTAAACTTGGGGCAAACAAAGGGATTTTTTAAGACCAGACTTTTTTCAAACTGTGGCCCTAAATTTTTAGATACACAGCATAAACTTTAAAGTTTTTGTAAACGTCATTTCAGGGCTTAGGGACAATGATTAGGGGTAAATATGTATACTGGATATTTTTCAGGAATTAAAAACAGAAGGGTGCTGGGGCGTTTGAAAACAGTGTAATTACCATAATCTACAATTTCATTAACCACTTTTGGGTTTGGCCTCTTAAGGGTTTTGGGGGAAATTAACCCCCGGGGTAGGTTAAACTGGGCCCCACCCGCTTTATTGAGGGCCCGCAAAAAAAATAATACAAACCAAAACCCCAGGCCGTCTGGCCCCTGACTAAACACATTTTCCCTCTCTATCTGGCCTGGACCTACCCCAGTACCACCAATCCATCTAACCCCAAAATTTTAGGCTTCCCCCAGCCCTTGGGGCATGTTCTCCCAGCCGTCTCTAACATCCGGTGCAACCCACCCCCGAACACCCTTTAGGGGACCTTTAGCCCCCGGGGCTGGCCCCAAAAACCCGGGGGAACATGGGGGCGGGCTCCCACCCAAGCACGACTGTCCCGGGGAAAAAGGGAAACCCCAAACTGGCGCAAGGCAGCCCCAGCTACCCTTTTCAGAACCTATTGTTACTGACACCAACAATTCCCCCTTTCCCCCCCGAACCCCAAAATTTTGGTGGGCCCTTTTGCCATATCCCGGGGGAATTCCCCATGTGGAGAACCTGCAACTGCACACGGGATCTGCAAAAACAATTTTGGAACGGGCAATTTTAAGGCCTTTTTGGGGTTGGGGCTGTGACTTACAGGGCAAGGTATGTATTTGTAGATATGTAGCTGTTTTGCCAGAAAGCATAAGAAGACACGGTGCTGTGGGGGCAGTAGATACTATATGTGAGATGTATTCCATCAATGCTATCTACAGATTCTGGTAACCAGTCATGTTTCAAGACTCTTTAGGGTCAAACAATGACTTACAAGGCATGGTGCTGGTGGGCTACAGACAGTAGATGTGGGAATGGGCACCAACAAGCCACTCAGCCTAGATATTCAGACACCAGGTTTGGGCTGAGAGCCCAGCTACATTTATGACCTCAGGTAATATTATGGTAAAGATTTCCTACCACCTAAGTCACCATTATGAGAATCAGTCCCTTTAATTTTAAGAAGTAAAACAGATCCTGACTTATGACCGGGTGGAAATAAACAGTCTACAAAAATACATAAAAATTCGAGTCTACTTCCCTACTCGAAAGCTTTACAATCTCAAAACTATTCATGTGCTGAAAAGAAAGTGGAGAGATATTATTATCATCTAATTTTTCTATGTCGGATAAGAAAAGCTATTGATCATATCCTCGATCGTTTACTCTGCAGAGAATTATAAAAGCCAGCTGCTCGCGACTAACATATTAATCTAAAAATAATGACTGCTTCAAACAAAGAAGGGAGAAAACAGCTACCTCCCTCCATGATGAGTCTCAATAGATCGTGCCATCTTCATCATACGACTCCAGGTATCTACTCCATTAGATATTTCAAGCAGGTGAAATTTTCACATTGCCATTTTCTTTCACCATCTCATGAGAACATTTGACACCTAAACATATCCCTAAACAACTTAATGTTATAGAGGAGGCCTTCTATAGAAGCCCACAGGGGAATAAGTGAAACTCTTGGTGGGCCCCTGAACACGGTAGACCTGAAGTTGTTTTTTTAGCTGCATATACATTCTTGGAAGAGGCAGAAAAGCATGGGAAGAGAGGGGAAAAGCAAGAGGCAGAGCATAGGAGACATCTACAGTCCTTTACAGTAGCTGTAGGGTGGGCCCCTACAATAAACTCCACCGGTGGGCCCATAAACAGCTCCACTGGTGGCCCCTACAATAAACTCCACTGGTGGGCCCAGAAAAAGCTCAACTGGTAGGCTGCTACAATACACTCCACCGTTGGGCCCAGAAACAGCTCAACTGGTAGGCCCCTACAATAAACTCCACCGTTGGGCCCAGAAACAGCTCAACTGGCAGGCCCCTACAATAAACTCCACCGGTGGGCCCAGAAACACCTCAACTGGTGGACCTTTAGATTCAATTCCACCTGTGGGCCCTAGGCACCCCAGTCCGAAACTGTATAAAAGAGGACTTGGAGTCAAGTTCAGGGAGATGAAAGTCCTCCCTAAATTATTGACCTTGATTTTTTGTTTTAAAGGTTAAGAAGATCAGACACACTGAAAATTGGAATAAAAGTGATTAAAAAAAGTCACATGTATCCCAAACTGCTAGCAATAAAAAGTATGCTTCAGCCCGCAAAAAATGCCGCCTCACTGACATCGTAGGTGGAATTACAAAAAAGTTATTGGTCGCACAAAACGGCGCCGCGGCGCAAATTTCAAAACCAGAAATTGTTTGGAATTTTTTTACGGTACCAAAACATAACGGAAACCCTGCATGTTTGTTATTGCCGGATGTGTTTCAACCTGTAGAATACAGATAACACATCAGTTTTACCAATGATTGAACACCGTAAAAACAAAACTCCCGCAAATATGGCGCAAGTACGTACATTGCCTTATTTTTTCTTTTTTCACATTATTGCCGACAATTATGTTGTCATTATGTGAAAAACTGAAAAGTACTTTCTATTTAAGTATAATATTAATAAAGTTCTTCTAGTTTGTTAAATCCTTTTGGACAGGTTGATTGTAATTTGAACATCCAATAAGTTGCTCTTTTTTGCAAGAGCTGGTACTTATTGGTTTCCTCTATTGGCACTTGGTCAATTGCTGCAATACGTAGTTGACTAAAGTCCTGGTTGTGGACTTCCAGAAAATGTGGGGCCACACTTTGTTGCAAAAAAGAGAATCTCAGTTAATTACAGTAGATGTCCAGTCCTTGTTCCTCCCCACTGAATTTAACTGTTAGGAAGTGGCGGTCGATGCTTGCATGTCATTACTCCATCCAAACTGTGTGTGACTGCTGAAGATAGCCAACCTCATTACCCAACCATCGTCCTCAAGTCCATAGCCTATGAATAGAGTGGGGGCACACACGCTTGACAACTACCTTACTAATTTTTTTTTTGACTGCTTGGTCAAAGTTAGGAGGCATAAGGAAATTGTGCCTTTAGTTGAAGTGATCAGTGGGAGTCCGATGAAAATAGTGAAATGCCCAATTACCCCTACAATGTAAATCCTGGATATTTCGCATTCCTTTCCTATGCTCATTGTAATGTCTTTTGTATGAGCTGCCAAGAGGAGTGAGGCCTGTGTGTGACATATTCTCTAATAATGTTTTTGTTTTCTTTAATAACCACTAAGTCATTGGCCAGCCTATCTTATATATGGACACAGTTATATTATAACTACTAGTTAATATTGCAGTAGGGTTAGTAGAGGTGCAGTGTCAACTGTCTGCTCCGGGGCCACATACACAGTAGGGTTAGCAGAGGTGCATTGACATTTGTCTGCTCAAGGCCCCCATACACAGTAGGGTTAGCAGAGGTGCATTGACATTTGTCTGCTCAAGGCCCCCATACACAGTAGGGTTAGCAGAGGTGCAGTGACATCCGTCTGCTCCAGGCCCCATACACAGTAGGGTTAGCAGAGGTGCAGTGACATCTGTCTGCTCTGGGGCCCCATACACAGTAGGGTTAGCAGAGGTGCAGTAACATCCGTCTGCTCCGGGCCCCATACACAGTAGGGTTAGCAGAGGTGCAGTAACATCCGTCTGCTCCGGGGCCCCATATACAGTAGGTTTGCTGTTGTGTGACACACATCTGGTCACCCCCTGGGTAATTTTGGCTATGAGCTGCTCCCCTGTAGCATATCCTCCACCCTTGCACACCTCTGTAGCCGGCATTCACCTCTCAAATCAATGGCACATGGTGTCTGCAGTTTCCATAGCAACTATTCACAAAGGCACCATATTCCCATTCAAGATACTTTCATCTCATCAGCAACAAATATGCCCACCAAGCCAGTGCACCCCATGTGACTCCCTTCACTGACGATGCCAAAAATAAGGAAGCGGTCATAATAATGTGCATTTTCCATTACTCGTACCACTTATATCAGCTATATATACTGTATATATTTCAGGAAATTACATTCTACTTCACAATTTCGACAAGGACCTTGCAAGTTTCACTCGGAGACATTACAGTAAAGATGAAGGATATTCAATAAAGGTCGTATAACATAAGACAACCTTTATTATCTGCAAGGCAAGATACCCAGGTGATCTGACCTATATTGACATTTAAAGACAGTATTAGCCGAGCATGAATCAAAGATCCAGACAATGATATAAAATACCACAAGGGTGTGATGTAATACACAAGGAAATCTCACCTTAATCCTCTCAGACGGAGGGAATTATACCGGGCGATTGTCTGGGGTGATGGGACTGATTGGGATCGTTAGGCTTGAATGACAAGTTACAGCACTTGGGACAGAACTCGAACTTTCTGAAGATAGATACACGAGATTCTATATGAACGTAAAGGCAAATGTATCTCCTGGATTCAGAAGAGAATGGAGAAGAGGAAACAAAGAAGAAAAAGTAAAGGTAGAAGAAAAAACATGAGGAATAAAGGAGAAAAAAGAAGTAAAAAAAATAATCACATCAAGAGAGAAATGGACCTGGACAGCACATCCACACCGGGCCTCATGTATGTCTGGCCGTAAGACTGAGCTCTGATTGGTCTTTATGGGCAGTTTTCAGACATAAGGCTCATACTGTATATACTGTATGACCATGAGGTTATCAGTGCATTGTTTAATCAAACGTTAGGAGCCCACTGAACAATTCAATTATAAGTGGGTCCCTACGCTAATAGGAGACTACATGAGGGTCATCACCCTTTTCCGGCTGAGAGTCATTGGAAAGGTAAGCGTTTGTGATCCTCAACTAAAGGAAAGTCCAGAAATGCTGGGCCTAACAGCTATCCAAACCCGAACCACAACTCAAACACTGAGACTGAGTTGGTGAGAAAGAGCTCCCAACTTTTAGACATTGCAAAAAGGGACACATCAGGCCACGCCTCTAACCACACCAAAACACATGACATCACAACATGACACACCTCTAACCACACCAAAACACATGGCATCACAATAATATACACCTCTAACCCCATCCAATCACATGACATCACACCATGCCACACCTCTAACCCCATCCAATCACATGACATCACACCAGGCCACACCTCTAACCCCATCCAATCACATGACATCACACCAGGCCACACCTCTAACCCCATCCAATCACATGACATCACACCAGGACACACCTCTAACTCCATCCAATCACATGACATCACACCAGGCCACACCTCTAACCCCATCCAATCACATGACATCACACCAAGCCACACCTCTAACCCCATCCAATCACATGACATCACACCAGGCCACACCTCTAACCCCATCCAATCACATGACATCACACCAGACCACACCTCTAACCCCATCCAAACACATGATATCACACTAGACCACACCTCTAACCCCATCCAATCACATGACATCACACAGGACACACCTCTAACCCCATCCAATCACATGACATCACACCAGGCCACACCTCTAACCCCATACAATCACATGACATCACACCAGGACACGCCGCTAACCCCATACAAACACATGACATTACACCAGGCCACACCTCTAACCACACCCAATCACATGACATCACACTGTAAGGCTATGTTCACACGGCTTAATCCTGGACATGTTTCGGTCCGTAATTACGCGCCGGAGTGCGCAAATTACGGGCTGAATACGTCCTAGTAACTACGGTAATGCACAGTTCTCATAGAGAACTATGCATTACGCCTCCTCTCCCTGCTCGGCGAATACGCCGAGGGGCGAGATAATTCACATGTCACTTTCTAGCGGCGTTTACGCGCGGCTAGCAGTGATTCTCTATGGGCCGGCGAAGTGCCGACCCCTGCTCGCTCCCCCGCTCCCGACCCAAGACCCCGGGCCCATACGAGTAATTTGCGGGGGCGTAAATTATGCCCCGCTGTTAAGCCGTGGTGAACTTAGCCTAAGACGAGTCCGGGCAGCGTTTTCCGAATTACAGCGAAAGTCACGGGACAAGAACACGGACTCCTGCACCAAGCTCAGCAAACAGGTTTGTTTTACTGAATTTTCTGGAACAGATGGGTGAAACAGATCCACAAACACAATGTACAAATACGTATCCTGTGCCCCTGTGACTTGCACAGCGCGCCGCCCAGAAGTGTAACTCTTGGATACCCGTAACTCTTACCTAACCGTGGGTTCAGAAAGGCGATGAGCCCTTACCTTCTTATACGTAATCACCACGGGAAGGTGAACAATCGTGTGTGGTGGCAAGTTGCAGGGGCTTCGTGGTGCAGCACAGCAGCTTACAAGCTTAAATGATTTTACCCCCTTCCCTCCCAAACACCACGTGGACACAAACTCTCCCTCACAAGATGAACCGGTTCAAGTAGCTATGGTTAATATCAAAACTCTCAAGTCCTGAACAGGAGGATGTATGTGGGAAAAAACCTTCCTTTGAGCCTGTAACTGAGCTAAACTAACTACTTTTATACAGCCTTCTTGCAGTCCTGAGCTCGTTGGCAGTGCACGCATCCTCTGAGGTACTCTTAAATGGCCGGCAATCCTGTCCTCAGGGTTGCAGATCCTTGTGCATGAAGTGGATGATCCGGCTGCACACAGTCTCATCTATCTATTGGCAGCATATCCTTCTTGTCCATGGAGTTCTTTCTCTATCTCTGCGATTGGGTGTGTCTGTATGACAGTCTGGCTCTCCCTGTCTCTTGAACAACTGTGAATTTGCTTCCTTTTTTATGCTCAGTCTCTGACTCTGTCTGTTTCCTCTGAATCTCAGGCAGCTTCCTAAAAATGCCTGGGTGACCAGTGTGCCAGGTCTTCATATCATGTCCTCATTTGCATATACTGGACACTGGAATAGCGACATTTGTGGCCAAAAACAGTAGAATACAAAGAAATATTTCACAAACCGTCATGCAGGGATTTTACTTGGAAAACACATGGAGGCTGTACCACTATACCACATACCACCCACTAGAACGTTGGCGTCCTCGACAGCTCCTCCACACACAAAAACTTGTCCTGCGATAGGCGGGGGGTACTCCGAATTGGATCTGGGCGTCTACGTGGGGCTATGGGGCTATGGGGCTTCAGGCACATTCCCTGGGGAAGAGTTGTTGGCTGCCCACTCTCTCCCTGGGTGGCAAGTTTGTCACAGCTGGAACCTCAGGTTGACACTGGCAATGGGGGTCAGCCCACCTTTCTTCAACTAAGGGAGGCTGTCTCTGAACAGGGGTTGGTACTTCGGGCGTAGTTCAGTTTCAGGCACTTCAAATCACAAGCACCGCAAATATTTCTGTGAAGATTTCGTGATGGGCCCCCTGTCCTATCGGCTTTAACTCATAGACTGGTGATTGGGCAGGGTCTACCCTTCTATGACCCCACATATGGGACCGCCTCCCAGCCTCCCCATCCAAACTTCCCAGATGGCCTCTTACTCCTGACCATGATCCCGATCACCTGGGGCAAATCTGTCTCTCTGCACAGGCCGTGGGTTAGATGCAAACCCACTTAGTTTCAGACGCTCTCAACAACCTTGTTGCACTGTCCGCAGTTGTCGGCGGTGTTCTGGGCCCAGGCCGTGGTAATGGGTTGGTGTTGGTGCTGTTGGACTGGGCATGTGAAGATCCTCAATCTCTCGACAGGTCTCCCGAACATCAGCATGTGTGGGGGAATTACCCATGGTACTGTGCACCCTATTGTTATAGGCCCACATCAGCTCAGGCAGGTACTTCAGGCACCTAGCCTTATGGCTGTCCTCTGAGTCCGCAGCATCTGGATAAGGGTGCGGTTAACTGTCCCACAAGCTCAGTTCCCCAGCGGATTGATACGGAGTAGTCGGGAAACACTCAATCAATAACAGCTGGTACATGTTCGATCATTAAAGCCCCTTGGGGGAAACACGCCCTTGGTCGGAAGTATCCTCTGTGGGCACCAACACCTGTAAAAAGTGCTTGCAGGACCGCTCGCAGGCAGACTCTGCAGTCTGATCCCTAGTGGGTACAGCCACGGCATACTTGTAAAATGAGCTGTCATGACCCAAACCGTACGAATGCAGAGGCCAGAGTACCAATATCGCACCATAGTCATCATCAGGAGCTATAGGGGCGCAGTATGTCCGGATTGGTCTTGAATGGGGAGCCCGCCGTTCAGTGCTCTTACTTTAACCCACAGGTACGACACTTGAGGCAGCTTCAGACACCCTGCTTAGCAGTTCAAGGGCAGTACACAGTCGTTGAGCCACTTATTAGGTTTTGTCACTCCCAAAATGGGTGCCTCTCGATGGGCTTCCCGGACAGCCTCTGGTCCTCATGACATGGGATAACAATCTGTTGTCGATGCTGCTACTCTGATTGTAGGTAGATGGTTCCGACACAGGAGACCCTGGGAAACACTCAGCTTATCCCACTGCCTCAACAGCTTTTGCCCACTCCTGAGTAAGCGGGGCCTGCTCATCTGGTCGGGGCCAGACCGTGACGGGCCCACACCTTTCACTTTCTGAAATCTGGGCAACCATCCTGGACCCTTCTGCCAATCAGCCACGGTCTCTTTCCCAACACATTGGCATCCCAGACGCTACCCCACTTGTGTGTTGCACGTCCTGGAATGCAGGGATACTGGCTAAAGTACGGATTTCAGAGTCCTCTAACTCCTCATTAATGCTGTGGGATGGTAGTCTGACTGGGACCCGAGAGAGGGCATCGGCATTCCCGTTTTCCCTCCCTGACCGGAACTTAATGCGGAATTGATATTTTGAGAGTCGGGCCACCCATCTCTGCTCGAGGGCTCCAAGCTTAGCGCTCTCCAAATGCGCCAATGGGTTGTTGTCGGTCATGACAGTCACCTCTGCACCTGTCAGGTACTCTGCGAACCTTTCAGTCATGGCCCATACCAGGGCCAACAGTTCCAACTTAAAGGAGCTATAATTGTCAGGATTGCGCTCCGACTCCCGCAAGGACCGACTGGCATAGGCAATTACTCTCTCTCGCCCCTCCTGGACCTGGGACAGCACAGCCCCCAACCCATGTAGACTACCATCAGTATACAACAGAAAGGGGGTGTCGAACCGCGCATAGGCCAGAATCGGAGCACTGGTCAGCGCCTCTTTCACCGCTTCAAATGCCTCTTGCTGCCGAGGTCCCCACTCAATAGGGCGATTCTTTGGGCCCCCAGCCGTATCCCTAAGTAGCTCATTTAAGGGGCCTGTCAGATGAGCGAAACGGGGTATAAACCTTCGGTAATACCCAGCCAGTCCCAGGAATGCCCGCACCTCTCGTAGTGTACACGGCCGAGGCCAGTTTTGGACTGCCTCCACCTTACTGGGGGCCGGCTGTACCCCTTCCGAAGTGACCACATGCCCCAAGTACTCTATTCGCTGCTGGAAGAGCTGGCATTTCTTTGGCTTGATCTTAAGCCCATGATCTCGTAGTCGTTCCAGAACCTGACGCAGTTTCTGAAGATGGTCATCAAACGAATTCCCGAACACCACTACATCGTCCAGGTAGATCAGCACTGACTCGAAGTTAAGATCCCCCAGACAATGCTCCATCAGACGCTGGAATGTCCCTGGGGCGTTGGAAAGCCCAAACGGCATCCGATTGAACTCGTAGAGTCCCATAGGCAGAATGAAGGCTGTCTTTGCCCTATGCTTCTCAGCCACTGGTACCTGCCAGTATCCGCTGGCCAGGTCGAGGGTCGAAAAGAACTTTGCATGGCCTAGAGCGGACAGCGACTCTTCAATCCGCGGGAGGGGATAGGCGTCACGAATGGTCTGGGCATTTAGCTTCCTGTAGTCTACGCAGAACCTGAGACTCCCATCTTTTTTTCGCACCAAAACCACAGGGGCGGCCCAGGGACTTTGACTCTCTTTAATCACCCGTTTCTCCAGCATGCTGGCCACCATGTCTTTCACTTCTTGGTACATTTTGGGTGGGATTTGTCTGTACCGTTCTCTGATGGGCAGGGCTTCGCCTGTGGGGATTTCATGCTCGATGGTAGAAGCACACCCGAAGTCTTCATCATGTCTCGAGAACGCCTCCTGGAATTCCCAGAGGGTATCTTCCAGCAGCTGTTGTTGCCCTGGAGTCAGGGTCCTGCGGTCAATGCCCATCTGAGCCATAATCACTCGGCCATTCCATTCCGCCGTCGGGGGCTCACCCTTCTGGACGCCCACTGCATAGGTCCAGGCTGACCTCTTGTCGGGCCATAGCGTGATGTCCTCTCGCCGGGAGATATCTTCTCCAGGAACATGGACTTCAGCTAGTAGGGTATTCGCAGGAATGGTCAACTCGCTGTCCATGACGTTGAGGCATCTCACGGGTACACATCCCCTCTCCACAGTGACAAGGGCCCGAGCTACCAGTGGTCGGTTCTGTGACTCTTCCTGTGAGACTGGTTCAACCAAGACTTCCAGCCCATTCAACTTCCGTCTGGCTCCCACCGGCAGCATCAATATTTTTTCATGTCGTGGCGGGATCTTGATCGGGGCTTTCGCTGACACCTTTACGTGCCCAATGGGTCGACCGGATGTGGGGCTCTTCTGCAGACTGCAGCTCCTCACCATCTGTCGTAGGATCTTCTGAGTGGGCCGGTGTGTGGTGGCCCGCTGCCAATATTTTGGCCCTTCTTTGGCATAAAGGTGGTGATCCAGGTCTCGGAGCACGTTCATGCCCAGGGTCACATCCACTCCCCTCTTGGATGGGTGATCCACCAGCACAACTCCCTTCTTGCCAATGTCTTGTCCAAACAGTCGGACCTGCATCCAAACTATCCCTTGTACATCCAGCTCACCATTGTTGGCTGCCGTCAGCCTAATGACGCTGCCATCTTCTGGCTCCATCATGTGCCCAAAGTTTCCC
>JAODAL010078464.1:0-12908 GCA_025379985.1 Phyllomedusa bahiana
GAGGGGTCTCTGGGGGTGCGGGGTCCCGGGCCCCGGACTTGGGGCTGAAGCGAGGCTGACCCCTACATGACTCAAGACAGGCAGCTGAGGAACGCGGGTGGTGGCGGGGGGAAGAGGAGGGGGAGACCAGAGGGTGTGATAGTGGTTGGGGCCCCGGGCGTCGGCCCCTGGCCTTTTTGGCCAAGTGTTCCCTCCTTTTTCAACTCAGCATTCGCTGCATGTGACAACAGTTGGGGGGTTAACCACTTAAGTTTTTTTGCCTCACTTTGCTTTAGGGCAAAGGGGCATAGACATCGCGGGGATTAAAGGGGCTTGCTCAAAAAGGGCCCAGGCTTAAAGGGGCCGGACCTTTTTGACGGCGATAACGGGGAGGGGGGTTTGCGCTGACCGCGGCGGGCGGAATCAATCACGGACTTCGCGACCCCCTCCCTTTTTGTGGCGGGACCCGTATTGACACTACCCCATCGTTTTCCTCCTCGTCCACTAGAAGCGCTCGAAACAAATTCTGCGAAAAGACCAGGATGGCCCGAAATTCGTCATCATCATATCTAAACACAGGTGACTTGGGTCGTCCTATTTTCTGCATCCAAAGCTGCGGCTAAAAGAAAAGGGGCACTGAAAGGGTTTGCCGACCCCCCGGGGTTTTTTTGCCGTTTGACCGGGTTTCCTTCACCCCTCTGAGGGCATCAGTAACTGGCTCAGGCAACAAACTCATCCTTTTGATCTTTTAACATCCCTTCTGACCCAACCGTTTTTTGCATCAAAGGGGTTTTCTTCAACAATGGATTATCCACAGTGGGGGTACACGATTGACATTTGGGCTGCTTCAATTTGGACGGATGCTGTGATGCTGATGACGACATTTGTGGCCGTGACTGCGAGGACAGGAGGTAAAAACGCTAGATCAGTTTCATTAACCACTAAGGACAGATGGCGACGAGTCGACTTAGATTCACAGGCCCTGCCCCGCAAGACAGCCTGAGGGTCCTCAACGACATCCCTGGCATTGTTTGTCGCCAGCACGGGAAGGAGCACCTTCTCTCTACCTCACCTCCAGGCTACCCCCCTTTTTGCTCGTTACCACCTCTTTTCGCTCCATGTTTAGAAATATAAAAATTTAAAAGATTGAATGTTTTGGAAAGTCCTTTTTAAAAGACGGCAAATCACAGCTATTCTCAAATCCCCCTAATCAAAAAAAAATTGCTGGATTCAAAATTTAAAATCAAGGGTCTACAACAAATCGGGCGGGCAAAATCCAAAAAAAACACTATCTGTTTTGTTTTGGTATAATAAACGGGATTTTTTGCACCTTTTAATTTCCCCGTGGTAATAAGAATTGCTTTTTAAAATTTACGTAATTCCTCAAGAACAACTGGGGGGCCAAAAAATCAAAAAACACTAACTGTATGTTTTTTGGGATAATAAACATATTTTTTGCACCTTTCAATTCACCTGTGGGGAATATAGAAACTGTTTTAAGATTACGTAGATGCTGCATCAATGAACAATGCGGGGGCCAAAAAAAAAAAAACGTTCTGTTTTTTGTTTTTTGGATAAAAAAAACTATTTTTGCACCTTTTAATCACCTTGGTGAATATAGAATTTTCGTTTAAGATTACGAGATGCGCTCAATGAACAATGCGGGGGCGCAAAAGTAAAAAACATGTAACTTTTTGTTTTTAAAATAAAAAGTATTTTTTGCACCTTTCAAATTCACCGTGGGGAATATAGAATTGCGTTTTAAGTTTACGTAATCTGCTCAATGAAAAATGCGGGGGGCAAAAGTCAAAAAACAGTAACGTTTAGTTTTTTTATAATAAACATTTTTTGCACCTTTTAATTCACCTGTGGTGAAAATAGTTTCTGTTTTAAGATTTACAAAAAGCTGCGTCCCAAAGAACAATGCTGGGTTGGCAAAAAATCAAAAAACACGTAATGTTTTGTTTTGGGTATAATAAACGAAATTTTTTGCACCTTCAATTTCCCTGTGTGAATAAGAATTGCTGTTTTAAGATTTACTAAGCGCGTCAATGAACAAAGCGGGGCGCAAAAATCAAAAAACACTAATGTTATGTTTTTGGGAAATAAACGATTTTTTTGCACCTTCAATTCACCTGGGTGAAAATAGAAATTTCTGTTTTTAAAATTTACGTAATGCTGCGTCAAGAAAAATGCGGGGGTGCAAAAAATCAAAAAACACAATGTTATTTTTGGTATAATAAACGGTATTTTTTGCACCTTTTAATTCACCTGTGGGAATATAAATTGCTGTTTTTTAAAATTTCGTGAAAGCTGCGTCAAAAGAAAACCCAAAAGTCAAAACACGTAAGTATTTTTGTTTAAAAAACCCGGGGATTTTTTGCACCCCAACACCTGTGGTGAAAAAGATTGCTTTTTTGAAATTGCCCAAGGTGGGGGAAAAGTAAAAAAAAATGATTTTTTGGGAAAAAAAAAATTTTTTGCATTTTTTCCCCCGGGAAAAAAAATTTCAAAATAATAAAACCCGTAATAAAAAGATTCCCAAAAAAAAAAAAATTTTTTTTTTTAAAAAAATTTTTTTTTCCCCCAACCCCCCGGGGGGGAAACCAAACCCCCAAAACCCCCCTCCCGGGGGGGGCGCGCCCTTTAGGGTTTGGGGCCCCTTTCATTTTTTAAAAACCCCCCCCCTGATCCCCCCCCCCTCCCGTCCCACCCCCCCACCCAACCGGCCACGTTCAAAACCAAAAACCTCCAAAAAATTTAAAAACACCCGAAAAACTTTTTTCCCCCCCTTCGAAAAAACCCCCCCCAAAAAAACCCCGCCCCCCCCCGGAAAAAAAAGCCAAAAAAAAAAATTTTCCCCCAAACCCCCCCCCCCCGGGCTTTTCCGGCAAATAAGCCCCCCGCCCCCCCCCCCCCCCCCCCCCCCCCCCCCCACGGTTTCCCAACCCTCAAAAAATTTACCCAAAAATTTCTTAAATCTAAAACTAACTAAATAAAACAACTTTTAAATTTGGGGCAAAATAAAAATTTTCCTGGCGTTTTCCCCAAAGGGAGCCTTTCCCCGGAAAGGAAAGAAACAAAAAAACCAGAAAAAAACGGATTTTTTCCCAGCCAATAAAAACAATCCCCAATACTCCCCAAAAAACCCCAAACCCCCCCCCTCTAAATCTGTTTTGGGCCCCCAAAAATGAAGCGCCGAAAAAGCGCATCTAAAGTGAGCTCAGTTTTTTAAACCCTTTAAATTTTCGCATGATCTGGAAATTTTTATCACCAAAAAACCTTGCCGATTTCAACTTTGTCAAAAAAACCCAACACTATCTAAGAATTCCATTTGCGTTTGCAAAAAGCTATGTAGGGGGAAAACAAGCATATGAAGAAATGATTGTCGGTGGGAGCAAAATAATTTTTTTTTGGGCCCAAATGTCAAAAAGGGATGTGTGGGGGAAATCAACCCTGCACATCCCCCCTGAACTCACCACCCCCCCCTAAAGGGGGATGGGGGCAACAGAAAAGGGGGAGGCTTTGCTTTATCTGGGGCGGGAGACTGCTCAACTGATGGAAGATGGTCGCTAAATACAGGGGAATCCGGAGGAAAACCTGTTAGAGGCTGCAAAAGACTTGAGACTGGGGCGAAAACTTACTTGCCAATGGGACAACGACCCTAAACATACAGCCAAATCTACAATGGAAGGGTTTATATCACAGCAGGGTCATGGTTAAATGGCCTATCACTCCAGACCTAAATCACATTGAGAATCTGGGCCAGGACTTGGAATTTGCTGTTGACAAATGTTCTCCAATCAATCGTCTCGAGCACGACAATTTTGAAAGAAGAGAAAAAATTTTATTCCAGCCTCTAGAGTGCAAAGCTGGAGAGACCTCCCCCAAAATCCCCGCACTGCAGCAGTTTTAAAAACCACAAATACATCTCACGAAAGTAAGTACACCCCTCACATTTTCTATAAATATTTTACTATATCTTTTCATGGAAACAACACCGAAGATCTGACACTTCGATACAATGTAAAGTAGTCAGTGCACGGCTTGTATCACAGTGTAAATTTGGCGTACCCTCAAAATAACTCAACACAGACATCAATGTCAAAACTGCTAGCAACAAAATTGATGTCACCCCTAAGTGACAATGGACAAATTGTGCTCAATTTGCCATTTTCACGGTGTCTTGTGACTAACAGGTGATTGGGGAGCAGGTGGGTTACATTTGGTTTTATCTCTCTCACACACTCTCATACTGGTCAATGGAAGTTCAGCATGGCTCCACATGGCAAAGAACTGTCTGAGAATCAGAAAAAAAAAGAATTGTTGCTCTATGTAAAGATGGCCTAGGCTATAAGAAGATGCCAACACCCTGACACTGAGCTGCAACGCGATGGCCAAGACCATACAACAAGTCAGGTTCCACACAGAACAGGCCTCGCCATGGTTGACCAAAGAAGCTGAGTGCACGTGCTCAGCTTTATAGGGAATGCAGTAGATGGAGTTGCCCAGGGGCCTTCACCACTTTCCATGTACTTCCATTACCTAAACATGAAAACTTCAAACCTTTTTAGTGATAACCTAGAAAATGTGACTTTGGTCAGGTTGAATTGAAGGTTTGGGAGGAAAAGCTATCACCAAATGACACTGATAAGGAGTTAGGGGGCCCGGGTAGGGCTTCCAACATCCTTGAATCAGCCATGGTTCTTCTATAAAAATGTAAACTAGCCCATATAAAAATAAGCCGGGTTCACACTGGTTTTTGGTAGAAACTTTGCTCTGTAACTGATCACAAATTCTTCTGCAACATTTGACTATACAGCTTAGGTTTGTAGTCTGTGACCACAATATACACGTAGGTCTACATAGGAGCTTTATACTAAAAAGAAGAACATCTTACAGTAGATCAAGGCATTTTTTAAGTTTTTACATTTTCAATGCAAAGTAAACAAATCCTTTAACATCCAAATGAGTGAACACTGAGTTACAGCTTGGCACAGTGCGAGTCCACATTTATAATGAGGTTTTTCCATCTCATTAAATCATATTATTAAGATATTGCCTTACTTTATGATTATGGTACAACCTCTGGGAGGGGGATGAATAGGGCTGAAGGGGATAAAGTGCTGCTGTAGTGTTGCAATTGCTTCACTTTGTCCATACATAGTGGCCCCTGGGTATCCGACTGTGCTGAGAATGGGTCCGACCACAGTTCCCTGTCCATCCTGATGGTGGAGATCACCAATATGCATGGAAAAACTGAGAAGTAGATGAAGCACTAGACCTGCACTGTGTCCCCTTTATCTTTACAATCTGTAGGGGTCCAACCTCTGAGATCCGGGCAGTATGTGATTTTATAATAAGATGGAAAACACCGTTAAATATAAAATTAGGTCATAAACAGCGGAAACCAAGAACTGGTTGGATTAACCCAATGTTTGCTTCTGGATGAGTCCTTGTAAAGTATGAACCATCTTCATCTTTAAAGCTTCTGTCCTTATCCCATAGATCAGAGGATTGAGGGTTATGGGAAAGGTCAGGCCACTCATTGAGATTACAACATGTGTCACAGTAGACAGGGAACCACCATTTATCCTATATCGGAATCCGACAAATAAAGTACCTACCATGAAAGCAGAGAAAGCGATTATGTGGGTCACCAATGTATGGATGGCTTTCTGGTAGGCTTCCATAGAGATCTTCAGACAGACAAGAAATGTTCGTATGTAGCAGTAGATCACAACCAATAATGATCCTATGAACACTACTAAGGTCCAAGTAGTCCCATAAATATCATTGACGGCTGTACTGATACAAGACAACCGGGTAAGAGACATAGTTTCACAGTACACATTACTAATTCTATCACCACATAGTGTTAACCTGACCACCAACATGATCCCAACCACCCTGCTTATCAAGACCCCGGACCAGATGATAGTCAAGGACTGTAGAGCCTTCCAATTGTTCATCAGAGAGTGGTACCTCAATGGTAAACCGACAGCCAGGTATCTATCACAAGCCATAATGGTAAAAGTTAGTACCTCTACTGAAGCAAAACCCTGAATAAAGAATGATTGGGTTAGGCATCCAGACAATGAGATAGTGGTACATCCAGATAATAGGTCTATGGCCAGCTTGGGGAGGAATGCTGAGCTGCCAACCATAACGTTCCCCACCAGGTTACATATGAAGATGTACATTGGTTCATGGAGAGATTGTTCTGCCCATACAACATACAAAATTAGCGTGCATAAGAACATTATGGTGAGGTATATTACAAGGGCAACCACAGAGTACAAATATTTTAGCTGGTCCATCTCCTTTAGCCCCAAAAGGATGAAGTTTTGGATGTTGAAGCCCATGGACACATTCATCATTGTGGAAGACATTGTGGAAGATACTGAATTGTTAGTAATGGACCAGAGGATCTGCGGATCTGCTCAACAGTTACTGAAAACAATGTCTTATATGGAAACTTATCGGTAGTTGGGAATTCTCCTAATTGCAATGTGACAGATGAGCATCAAGAGACATTGGGGACTTCTGCACAATGGAATTACTATCAAGACTTTGCTACTAATAAGCTCATTAGAGACTAAAATGTCTTCACTAATTACCAGTCCTGGGTTGTGATGCCAAATACAGTAACAACATGGTAGAGGAAATATGGACAGAAACCAGTAAAAAAAAGCTTCCGTAACCAAGAGGAATAAACAAAAAGCCAATCAGACTGGTTCCTCTCACTTTAGTTGACCACCATGAAGCTGTGTCCACCTAATGAGCAAAGTCTATGGTCAATTAAATAGTTTTATGAACTATAATTTGTGATTCATCCATAGGATATGGAATTCTGGTAGAGCAGACCAAACATTCTCTGGTTATGTCTGTATATAGGGAGAGAGCTCTCAGTTAAATTGAAGAGGCAAGGAGAAGCCGCACAACAGACCCACCCCTCCTGGCCGCAGTAGCTTTTCCCTGTACCCGGCTCAGCTTCAACATGGTTGGGACTGGGTAGCCTACAGATATTTCTGTTACTAGGGCTAGACTTTGCATGACAGGAAGCAATGGCTGTTAGATTAGCTGGAAAGTAGACACCTGATGGTAGGGGCCAGTGGGAAAATTAGAAAATGTCTAATAAAAGTGAATTGCGCTTTGGATACTGCTCACAAATGGTCTTTAATGAGCAGAAGTTGTATAAAAAGTTACTGATCAGGAAACTTTTAATTCTACTAGGGTACTTGAACCACTTGATCATTTGTAGTGTTGAGCGATTGCGTTGGCTATCAGATCGATCGATAGTCGATAGTCGGCGCCTATCGATAAGGTTTTCGTTACGAGGAGCATCGATTATGAGCGCTTCATTAAAGTCTAAGGGAGAGCAACAACCCTTCATTATTACACCCAAACAAGGCTGGGAGAAGCTGAAATTAACATCCACAAACAGGTCATAATGGATACGTCGCTACATCTTAGGCAACACACTTAGTTATAAAAGTCAAGAAAAAAAGTCAAGACCATTCCTTATACTGTCTTGTACCACGCCTGACCCTTATAACCTGCAATCACCCACAAATTAAAAAGCGCCTAGAAGGCAGTATGATTTGAACCATCTCTATACTTGAAACTGGACAATTTGAATATACCTGTCCTGGTAAGCAGCATTAGCCCCAAACCTGCATGACCCCCAGATTTAAATAAGTGCCGCAAAAAGGAGTCTTTCAACCACCTTTTAGTTGAACTGGACACTAACCTATTTCTGTCCTGTACGATGAATTGGACCATTAATCTGTTGACCCACAGTTTAAAAAGTGCCGGAAAAAAGGAGTCTTTCAACCACCATTTTTGTTTCACCTGAGGACATGTGACTATACCTGCCTGGGCCACAGCATTGAGCCCATACCTGCATGACCCCCACATTTAAAAAGTGCCTGGAGAAAGGAGACTTTTAACACAATTTTAGTTTTCATGGACTTGACTATACCTGTCCTGGGCCACAGCATGAGCCACAAAACTGATGACCCCCACATTTAAAAGTGCCTGAAAAAAGGAGTCTTTCAACTCACACATTTTAGTGTCATGGACATTGACTATACCTGTCCTGGGCCACAGCATGAGCCCCCAAACCTGCAATGACCCCCACATTTAAAAAGTGCAGGTGGAAAGGAGGACTTTCAACACAATTTTTAGTTTCACTGGACATTGACTATACCTGTCCTGGGCCACAGCAGGAGCCCCATCCTGATGACCCCCACATTTAAAAAGTGCCGGAAAAAAGGAGCTTTCAACCACCATATTTAGTCTGAAACTGGACATTGATATACCGGTCCTGGCACAAGCATGAGCCCAAACCTGCATGACCCCCATTTAAAAAGTGCTGGAAAAAGGAGTCTTTCAAACCACTCATTTTAGTTTCACTGGACATTGATATACCTGTCCTGGGCCAGCATGAGCCCAAACTGCATGACCCCCACATTTAAAAAGTGCCGGACAAAGGGAGTTCTTTCAACCACCATTTTAGTTGATAATGGACATTGACTATACCTTCCTGGGCAAGCATGACCTAGGGCCGGAGTTACAGTGGGTGCGGTGAAAAAGCCAGGGGCTGGGTCGTTATCTATTAACACGCAGGTTAAAATGCCCTGATGACGCAGCAAACGAAAAACTGTTTTTTTCCCCCCCCCCCCCCCCTCAACCCCTTATTTTCCTTTCCTTCCCCCCCCCTTTATCTCGTGCTGAAGCAGAGTGCAGGGGCAGGGGGGGGAGGGGGGAAAAGCGGAAGTTGTGAGAACTCAAGCCCTTCTCTGTACACAGTCTATACCTGGGTAGCGCTTGCCCTCGGTATGAGTGTGGAGCCAATTGAGCTTCCACTTGGATTACTGGTGGTTAACGCTCCTTGTTACACCCAGGTGCCTTTATCTTGGCATTTTTTTTCATTTTACTCAACGTGCTGGAGGAAATGGTCTCTGTACTTGTTCTCTGTCTGTGCTCCATACTCCAGTTCTCTGAATACACCTACATTGGTCAAGTTTTCTGTCCCTCACTTGTACTATTCAGAGGAATTTCTTTTTAACAGCTAATTTTGTACATGCAAGTTTTTTAGTACTTTAATTCTAGAAAACACATTTTTAAATAGGATGAATCCCACCATGTCTTTGTTTTCTCTTTTTTTCATTGTATTAATTGGGTTGTTCAATAAGGGATTGATAGCTTTGTTAAAGTTTGCAAAAACAAGTCATTTTGCAATTATGTGTATTAATCTGTGTCCTAACCTATTCTGTTTATGACAGCACCCACACCCTTGAGGCCTCTCTATGACAATTGTGAAGAACATGTCTGTTAGAAACAACATTTTTAGAACACGCCCTGTATTATAGCTGCATGTCAAAGCAAATTGCCCCCAAAAATTCAAAGCATGCCCCTTGAGCACTTTGTCAATTGTGAAGGAACATGTCTGTTAGGAAACAACATTTTTTAGAATAGGACCTGTAGTATAGCTGCATGTCACAGCAAATATGCCCCAAAATTCAAGTGCATGGACCCCTTGAGCCACTTTGGTCAATTGTGAAGAACAAATGTCTGTTAGAAACAACATTTTTTTATAATTGAATCTGTAGTATTGCAGCATTTCAAGCAGCATGACACAAAAAATTATTAAAAATGACTTCTCAGCCACTGTTAAAAATTGTGAGGGAGAAATGCCACATTTGAAGCCACATTTCTATTCAAGGACCATAATTATAGTGTATCTCACTCAGCCAAACATGGCCCAAAAAATTATAAATATGACTTCTCAGCCACTATTAAAAATTGTGAGGGAGAAACGCGCCACTTAGAAGTCCAATTTCTGTCAAGGACCGATGATTATTGCTGTATTCACAGACAACATGACTCAAAACCATTGGACCATGCGAAAAACTTCTTAAGATAAAGTTGAGTAAAATGGAATACGGTGTTGTAATGAAACCTGACTGTCTTTTACAGTCTCCTCACAGCAAAAAAACCATCAAATGAACTGTTGGAAAAGAGAATAAAAATTGCAGTAAGAATGATCATTTAAAAAAAAAGATTTCAAGAGGACATTTTCTGTTTGAAAAGGAATGTGAAAGTAGACCGGCAACTAAACGGTGACTCGGCTATTGGGGGCCAACAACATCATCAGAAGATCCATGCCTGATTCATCTTGATGAAAGTCAAACGATCCACATATATCTGTGGAAAGCGGATGCGTTTGTCTGTAATGACTCTCCAGCTGAGTGAAGGTCCGCTCTGATTTGACGCTGGCGCTGGGCAGGACAACACCTCTCTGGCGTGACGATCCAGCTCGGGACCCATTCGTCCATTTTGGGTTACCCAGAAGTCTATTGGGTCCGGAACACATGCCAAACAAACATCTCGGTGTTGAGACGCAGATAGTCGTGCACCATTGATATTCAAAGCTGATCTCTGTGTGTTGGATGTGTGCCTGCATTGCATGCGTTGGTGAGGTGGTAAACAAACTTGATGACAGAGGTCACCATTAGGTTCCTGCCACTTGCTGCTGCTTGCCGTGCTACGCCCTACTTGGCTCTATGCTGTCACGTCGCTGATGTTGTTCCACAGTGACATTTGGGGAACGTGAAGCGACGCAAAGATGTCTCCAGTTGATCAATCAGCAAGGTCTCCATTCTGCATTTTACTCTCTATTTGGGTGGGTGGAAGGAAGTGCTGTTTTTTGTTTTGTACCGGGGATCCGGAGGGGTGGCCACCCAGTAACTGTTGTTCATTTTGATGGCTTAATGCGAGGATCATGTTGGAGGAAATGGAGCATCCAAGAAACTCATGTGAGAGATGGACCCTTGTTTTTCCAAGCCTCTGGGTCAGGGGGGCACTAGCAAACTGATCTTCCTCATCTTCCTCCTCCGCCTCAAATTCGCGCCAACCTCTTTCCAAGGCAGGGACGTCGGTAACATGGGTTTGTCTAGGAATACCTCCTCCTCCTCCTCCGCTGCTCCGGCACAGCTTCAACACAGCCCTGACTTGCCTGAGATGATGCACCTGGGGGCTGATGCGCCACTTGCACTAGCTCTGGCCCCCGAACCACTGCCTAATGAAGACCGATGAAATTGTGAAACTGTCGGGCCTTGTGGATTTGACGGAGAGAAGGCTCCCTGTCCGCATCTGTGTCCGTCTCCTCCTCCGTCGCTGGCGGGACCCGTTGTTTCAGAGTGTCCAACGATCGTTCCAGAAAAAATACCACAATGCTCATGCTGACAAGGGCATTGTCCGCACTGACCTTTTGGTGGCTTCTTCAAAAACTGGAAAGGATGGTGCGAGCTCTTTCACCTGCCCCACTCTCGGGGGTTAAACCCCCGAGGCCCGCCCGCTGCTTTCGGCCATGTGTCATTCGTATGCGAAGGGGCTTTGCGCTGCTGCCACAATCGGGAGCATGTGGAGGGTGGAACCAGCGTGTTGCCCTCAAAATGAGACGGTTACGGGGGGGCCCGAGCGCCCTGCAACCAGCCAGGCGGGAGAAGCAGGGTGCGAACGGGGGGAAGTGCAACTCAGACCTGGCCTTCTTCAGCAGGCGTCCAAGGGGGTTTCTCTTTAGAAATTTCTGGACGACAAGGGTTTCATGACATTGCCAGGAAAGGGGATTGCTCCAGCCAAACCGATTTAAAGGGCGGCCAGAGTTTCCCCCCGTTATCGACACCACCTTCCCTGGCAAAAGGGTTTTCTTGTCACCCAGCCAGCCTGGGTCTCGTTTTAGAGCCGCCACACTCCTGACCTTGTGTGGGGGGTCCCCAAAGGGGCAGATTAATTTAACAGGGCCCGGTTCTCGGGGCACTGATGCCACCAGGGCCCTTGGGGGGAAAGAGCCCTGCACCACCCCTGCTTTTTGAAGAGCGGCCCCGAGCCTGAGAGCCACGTACCCCCAGAGACATCCACCCAGCTACCCGTGAGCTGTCACAGAGATATAGGGCCTTGGCCGTGCTTACTGCCCAGTGTGGTGGGAGAGGGACTTTTCCGGGCACAGATGCAGAAACCGCTTGAAATTTTGATGCAGTGGTGGCCGGGAGGGACGGTTTTTTGGAAAGAATCCTGCTCGGCATTGGTATTGGGGGCAAGCGAGGGCCATGACTGGGGGGGAAACCCTCTGTGTCCACCAGACGGAAAGGCAAAATTTCCAAAGGCCAAAGCCTGGCAAAGCCCACTTCAGGGGTTTTGGGTTTGGGATGGTTTGGTTAAAGGTGTTTCTTCTGTTCCCCAAAACCCGGAAGACAGAGGCTGGGTCTAGACCGGGCCCCTGTACGGCTGCAGGTGGGCAAAAAAGGCGGGGGAGAAGGGGAGGGTGGGTCTTGGTGGTGCTGGTGGTACTCGGGGAGGGGGGAGGCTGAAACGGAGGTGATCCCTGACATGATCTGAGAGACTTTGGGGAGCGAGGAACGCTTGGTGGTGGGGGGGGGGGAGGCGGGGCAAGGGTGTGAAGTGGTTGGAGGCCCGGCGTCGGTCTGGCCTTTTTTTGGGCCAAGTGTTCCCTCCATTTCAAATCATGCATTGCTGCATGTGACTAGACAGTTGGTGGGGGTTAACCACTAAGGTTCTTGCCCTTTTTTGGTTTACGGGAAAAGGGGGCATATGCATCGTGGGTGAATCGAGGGTTGCTCAAAAAAGGCCCGGCTTGAGGGTCCTGGACTTTTGACGGGGATAAGCGAGGAGGGGGTTTTCGCTGACCGTGGCTGGGGGAATCTACAGGGATTCTGCGACCCCCCTCTCCCTTTTTGTGGCGGGGCCCGTATGACACTACCCATTCTTCCTCCTCGTCCCCGAGACGGCAAGCAAATTCTGCGGAAAAAAACCAGGAGGTCCGCAAGTGTCATCATCATCATCATCAACACGGTGACTTTGGGCGTCCTGACTTTCGATCCAGAAGCTGCGGGCTCAAAAAG
>JAODAL010078465.1:0-12908 GCA_025379985.1 Phyllomedusa bahiana
TCCAACAGAGCCCCGGCGGGATTCTTTTCACCGCAAATTATAATCCGGGGCGACCTGGGAGCCACACTCCTCTCATGTACTAAATAGGGAAAGGTACTCCACGGTGATTGTTAGGGAAAAAAACGATTTTTTTAACGGGGTTTTTTGTGGGGTGTCTGCTTGTCCAGAGACTGTTTTTCTTTTAAAGTTCTATTTTGATTTTTTTTGGGTATTGGATCTGAATCCATGTGCGCCCCACGCAGCTGCATTTTACATTTAATGCTATTGCCACAGCACATTGAATATCCAAAGGGATCAAAAGCCTGTTCCTGTTGTATTAATTAAAAAAAAACGGTTTTTATAAACAAATACCACTTCTTTTTTTGGTGCTCAATTCTTTTGCCAATTTACATCCGGGGGTTAAATTTAAGCTTTGTTCTGCGCTGTTGTGACTCCAAAACCATTTTTTTCACCGCCAAAAAATACAATTTTCCTGACTAATTCACAAACAAGGTTAATTCAATTTTTTCTCTTTTTTGGGGTAGCGTAAAAACACCAATTTTTTTAACACCACAAACTAGATTTCCTGCTGCTCAATTCTTTTGCGCAATTTACATCCAGGGGGTTAAAATTAAAGGGTTTGTTCTGAGTTGTACTCAGAAAAAACTTTGTTTTTTCACCGGCACCGAAATTTCTGTAGCTAATTCATATCCGGGGTTAAATTTTAAGCCTGTTTGTGCTTTTAATTTTTATAAAATACAAAATTTTTTTAAAGGGCACATACAAGTCAATTTTCCTGCCCCTTTTTGGAGCGCAAAATTTTATCCAAGGGTTACCCAAGCTTCTTATGGTTCATTTTGGCGTCAAATACAGGGTGTGCATTTATTATCAGATATCTTCATCAAACAGTGTTGTACATTTTAGAACAAACAGTATGTCAGACAGAGGGTGCAGGCTCTTCAAACCTGGAGTGGGAGGGCACAACATTCCCGGGCAGGCCCCCGGTCCCACAGAAGGGGTGAGCCCCCCGGGGTCACTCGGGGAGGGGGCCCCAACTGCCGCGATCTAGCGGCCGTGTGTTTTCACAACCCCAAAGGTTCTTGATTGGGGTTTACTGGGGATCCACTTCCTCCCGATTACACTGACAACCCCAGCCAAGATCGGTGGGGAAAGCAGCACAACCTTTGTTGGCATGGCCCGGAGAGGTCAGCGGCCCTACCTGTCCCAACCCGCCTCTGTCCCACCCCGGGTTCCCTCAGCCAGAATCTACAAATTGGGCGTGCTCAGCACCACTATATAGCAGGGGAACAATTTTGGGGGGGCATCAGCAGCTACTTGGGACGAAGAAAAGGGGGGCCAAAAATCCCTTGCTTCTTGCGTGCGGCAAAGAAAAGATTGGAGAGTGGATGGGAGGTCATGTTGTGGGGGGTACCTCTGCATACCAAGACCGGGGATTTTAGGCAAACAGTGACGAAGAAACACAAAAAAGAAAAATTTTGGATGAGCCGACCGCAAATTTTTTAGCCGGTTTAAGGCAAGGGGCTTCATCATCGTCAGGAGAAAGGGCGTTTAGCTTTCGCTTTATTCAGGGCCAGGGGACAAAGGGGGGTTTTCCTTTTGGGCCCGGGGATCCCGCGGATAGCAGCAGTGTAGGTCGGGAGCCCCAAACGGCCAAAGGGTTTAAAAAAACCCGCTTTACAGGTCCCAAAAAAAGTACGGCACCCGGGGGTTTAGCGAGGCAAAACGGGCGGGGTATTTACTTTAAATGCGGGCGTTTGGGGTAAAATCCGATACTCGGGGCCCGTGTGGCAGTTCTTTGCAAAAACACCGGAGGAGCCGAATATGGGGAATGTAAAATCTTAATCAGAAGAGAAGCGTGGCCAGGGAGCTAAACGTTGGCACCTCACGGCCCTCGCAACACATGCAGCGTCACCATCATCCGGTGGCCTGGGAGAAACGTGGCTCACCCAATGTGGTGGTTTCATGCCCTGCCGGGCCCGTCAGCAACAGCAGCATCGCCCTGTGCACACGAATGCCATTGGCAGCCAGTTCAAGGCTCCACCAACTCTGCAGAAGTGGAGCTGATATTTCTCTTTGTACATCTCCCGGTCCAGATGCTCCTGGCTCCTCGCTATAGCTCATAGGCGCCAGCAGTCGTTTCAGCGATGCGATTGCAAAGAGACAACAGTAACTTCCAAAACCATCCTAAGGTTGCATCCGCTTACCGTGCTCCTGTCCCGAATTTGTTTGGTACTGCAGTCCTCCCTTCCAAATGGTGGACTTCTGCACCATTCAGAGAACCTTAATGGCTTGTCCGAAGCCGTAGCTGGAGAGTTTCCAAGCCGTAATTTCTTTTCCAAAAAGGCAGTACCAGCACTTCAAAAATAGTGTATGAACAGAAGGTGGGCCATCCATGAGCTTATCGTTTGTTTTCCAAGGTGCACGGCAGCGCGGACGTCTGGTAGCAGTAAGCTACGTCAGAGGCCAGTACATGGTCCTTTATACTGGAGCCCACTGATGAAGTGCGTCCGGCCCAGGCACACCTAAAACTTGGACAGGAGAGCCGCCGCTTCTCCTCCACTTTGTCAAACTGCTGCTCCTGCGCCAATGTCCACCTCCACCCTCCTCCTCCTCCACCACCACCACCATCTCATCCTCCACAAGTACTGCTCCATCATACCACATGTGTAGGCACAGCGTGTCATGTCAGTTCTACACCTGCATGCCTCGTGCAAGCGAAGTCACACAGGGGAGGAACTCGCTCCGCGTCATGCAGCAAGAAAATCGAGTGTGGCTTTTCTCTTCTTCCGCGCCCAACTGCAAATCGGAACCATGGTGACGGACAAATGGGAGGGAACATGGTGTCCGAAGGCTGCAACCGAGGAGGGATGGTCCCATGCGCTCTGCATTGCGCACGTGTTCAATCTGGTTGTGAAAAGGTTCTGAAGTCTTCCCCGATCTTCAGCAGATTCAGAAAATGGCCAGGAACTGTGCAGGCACTTTAATCCATTCGGACATAGCCAGGTACACCATGCTCGAGTTGCAGCGGCAGAACGCCTCCCCCAACACACCTGATAGCATGGTTCCACCCGTTTGGAATTCCAGCCTGCAACATGTTGGGACCGACTGTATGAATAGAGAAAGGCCATTAACGATTTTTTTGATGATCCAGACAGAATTACTCACTGGCCCCAGTGTAACTTGGATGTCCAGCAGTGGCAGCTCATCGTGACGACCTGCCGTTTGTTGAGGCCATTCGAGAGTGGCGACATTATTTTGTCATTCGCCAGGACTACGGGATGAAATAACGTCATTCCACTGCTTCAAAGTCCTGAACAGATTGCAGAAAAATCTGTCTGGTGCATGGGACTGTAGACGTGCTACTACATCTCTGGCCACAAGAGTCAGGTGGGGGACTGAATTGTGAGGAGTGAGTGTAGGAGGACAGTTGATGCATAAGCATTATGTATCTGGTTAGAAATTAGTAGTGATTTTTCTACCAGGTGACAGAAGAGGAGGAGCAGGAGCAGCTGGAGGAGGTGGATGGAAGATGGAGAAGACGAGGCCAGATGACCCCCGAAGCAACCGTGGCAGTATACAGTGGAAAAGGAGGCGGGAGCCCTCGTATTCACTTGTGCAGATGGCCCGCAGCATGCTTATTTTTGCCTTGGCTAGTGACAGCCTGAATAGTACAGCATCCGGCAGAGGGAAGGCTTCTGGCTCTCCACCCTTATGGACGCACGCTAACAACGTTGTTTCCCCCCAAAATGGTAGCCTTTTTCCCAGCTATTGGAAGGTGAGTGACAAACTCAAATACTATAGGGAAATCCTCCGTAATCAGTGGCTGCTGCCTATTTGCGGCATCGTCCTCCTCTGACGAGGTCTGACCCGGGGGTTCCTCAGCGCGTCGACGTACTACTGCCTGCGGCTGCAGGGAATGTTGGGGGGGTAGGAGCAGTACCAGGCTCCATCAGTCAGTAACCTAAGGGTCTGAGTCACTGATGAGCAGCTTTTCCCTTCACCCGCCGTAAGTGATTAGGGGTAATTGTCCCGCCAGCAGCAGCAGCAGACCTGAGGCATCCCTGAACCAACAGGTGTTGTGGCCTACGTGGACAGCACTCTGCCACGCAGTTAGAAGCTCCGCTGGACTATTGGGCAGCCAAACTGGATGTGTGGGGCCCCGCAACTTGCCCGAGTTGCAGTGAGAGAAGCGTGTCCTGGGCCCGTACCAGTATGTTGCATCATAGCTGGGATGTTCATGAGCAGGGGCCATCGATAGCCCAAGGAGAACCCTCTTGTCCACGGGAAATGTTGGGAAACGACCATGACCTTTAATCAAGATGAATCAGGCTGGTCGGCCATGATGTTTTCCACACACCAATGCTTAGCGTCATACTACATCGCCAAGAAGCTCATGCCAGAACTGAGAAAATGAGTCTGGGATCAAAACTAACCTGCCTCAGCCACTATTGCTGATGTGCCGCAACCGCCCGGCCAGATGCCACACATCTGCCTGACAGTTTCTCCATCTGTCCACCAACCATCTTACCATGGAATGGTATTGCCACCACCCACACTCCACACGTGTCATTGTGCCACTGTCCTGGACCTCATGCTGCTGGCTGTGTGGGCTGCTCCTGTGATCTCCACACTGTGTCATTTGTCCCACTCTGTGGCCTACTCCTGTTTGTTGCCACCTCCAGATGTCATTGTGCCACTGTCTGACCTCATGCTGCTGCTTGGCTGCTGCCGTGATCTACACACTGTTCAATGTTCCACTGCCTGACCTCATGCAGCCTGCTGAGGCCTGCAGGCTGTGACCTACACACTAGTCATTGTGCCACTGCCCTGACCTCATAGGCTGTTTCCTGTGGCTGCTTGCTGTGACCTACAGAACACTGTGTTCATGTGTGCCACTGCCTTACCTCATGCCTGCTGCCTGTGGCTCTCTGCTGTGGACCCTACACACTATGTCCATTGTTCCACTGGTCTGACCGTCATGCTGCTCCTGAGGCTGCTGTCTGACCTCCTCACACTGTGTCATTGTCCACTCTGTGGCCTACCCTGTTTTTTGCACCTCCAGAATGTCATTTGTGCCACGGTCTGAACTCATTGGCTGCTGTTGCCGTGACCTACACACTGTGTCATTGTTGCCACTCCTGACCTCATGCTGTTCCTTTGGCTGCTGCCATGACCTACACACTGTGTCATTGTCCCACTCTGTGGCCTACTCCTATGTTTGCCCCAACAATCCAGAATGTCATTGTGCCACTGCCTGACCCTCATCATGCTAGCTAGCTTCAGCCGGTGACCTAACACCACGTGATTCATTGTGCCACTGCCTGACCTCATGTCTGCTGCTGTGGCTGCTGCTGTGGACCTACGCACTGTTGTCATTGTGCCACTCTGTGGCTCCCCTCGTTTTTGCCACCGCCAGATGTCATTGTACCACGTCGTGACCCAATGCTTGCTGTGGCTATCGACGTCAACCCCTTACACACTCTGTCCACTATGGTTGCCACCTGAGCTCTCAGCCTTGTTTTTTTCCAGCTTCTCTGCATGGACTTTATTCCATGCTACATTCCCGCTTGAAGTTTTTTTGGTCATATTTTTGCCTCTTAAGTGCCCAGGGAATTTGTATATGAAGCGATTCTAAGAGCGACAGCAGTCATGTGCGTTGTCATACAAAAAAACAACATAGTATTAAGACCAAAACAAGTTCCCTCTGCCTATTTTAAGTATGGCACAAAACGTTCTACAGGCACCCTAGCAGCTTATGTGCCAGCCTGAAATAGCTGTTTAAAGCGCGATCATCCGAAGTAATTGGAACGAAGTTATATTTTATTTTGCCTGAGAAATTCGCGAAGTGAACGAAACGAATTTCGGGAAATTCGCCCATCTCTAATCATAATCATCAAAATTCACATAAATAAACACTTGTAATGACTCTATATAACATATGAGTTTCACTTTTTGAATTGAATTAATGGAAAAAAAAAACTTTTGGTTGGTATTCTAATTTATTCAGAAGCACCTGTATATTCCTAAACTGCACTAATTAGTTTGCTGGTGGAGTCACTGTGTTCTTATATTACTTATCCTAAGCTGGTACTGAGTTACATCCTGTATATATTCCAGGGCTGCACTCACTATGCTACTGGTGGAGTCACTTGCCCTCATTTATCAAAACTATCTAACAGTAAGACTAGGTCTTCATAGCAGAGGAATACTGTCGGATTTCCAGCGAATCCACTGAAAATCCGCTGGTACCATGTGCTGCATAGACAGCAATGAAAAATCAGGGCTCTAGTCTATATAACACAGATTTTTTATCATCCGTTTAAAAATCTGTAGGAATATGCAACATGTTGTGTATTCCGCAGGATTCTGCCGGATTGCCGTTGGATTCCTGTACATTCAAATGTACAGGCCCAACAGCAAATTCCAAAACTTACCACGGCTTTTGCACAAATCTGCAGCAAAAACCGCGGCCCAGCAAATGTCAAAATGCTGTTGGATTTTGGATGGCAATTTGACTTTGCTATGTAGACCTAGTAGCTTAAGACTGTTCTTACTTCAGTCCTTACTGCAATGGTATGTTCACCACAGCTTGTTGACTCCGTGTGAACATAGGTTTTCAGATACGTGTTTGGATCCGTCAGTTCGGACCTAAATGGAACCCAAACAATAACTAATAATGTCGCAATGTGATTTACATTGCCTTTTACTTTGAAATACAACATCGACGTTCACAGAGTGATCACCTAGCGTCTCACAGCCTCTTTCGATCTGTTCTAAATTGACATGTCAAGTTCTAGAGTCCGAACAATACACAGCAGGAGCCAAAAAGTAAACAATAGGGTGCGATCCTGCCTGCTCCACATAAACGGTCCAAAAGAACCTCAACTGTTTTTCATAAATAAAGCCTACTGTGTACATATATTACATATCACTGATATAGATCCTGTATTATATTCCATAGCTGCACTTCCACCATTCTGCTGGAACAGTTTAATGTGTACATACATTACTTATCCTGTACTGATCCGGAGTACAAATCCTATAATAAACTTCAGAGCTGCCTCTCTATTCTGCAGTGGAGTCGCTATGTACATACATTACTTAACATGCACGTGAATTTCTGCGTAACCGGCCTATGTTATATTCCAAAGCTGCATTCACACTTTTACTGATTCTAAAGGAAACAGTCAGCAGGCTTGTGGACACTTTTGACCCATAGCTCTCGATGTACATAACTGTCGTACACCAAAACAGGCGCATAACTTCCAGGTACGGATCACATTGTAATGGCTTAAAAAGGGTGCGCATTACATATAGTAGCAATGAAGACGCTAAGCACCTCCACAACACAAAGCACCTATCGAGGCATAGTGATATACTCTACGTAATGATACACTATGAATCCGTGATTATGCACAATGCGCCTTTTTTAGGCGCATTAAGTTAACCATGCCAAGGTATATCTGATGCCAGAGTTATCAAGAGGATCGACTACACACTGAGTTTAATGCACCTAAAATCTGTCGCCGACGCCAAGGAAACGCCACCAATTTTCGTACATCCTGCCTCTTAGTCTTCCTATTTCAGATGCGGTGAAGTCAGTTTTAAGCATGACAACTACCAAGGATGTTGAAATCAGTGAGCAAAATGATGTGTCCACTTAGCTCAGAAGCATGCAGAATTAAGTATGCATCTCTAAAAGATATGGCTGCGTCCCCAACTGCAAGGGACAAATACGGATGTTTATATTCCGACCAATATTTGTCCTGCTTTGCGATGGCAGCGGAGAAAGCCCCCTTTCCCCTCTCCACCCTTCACATGTCACATGCACATATTCCGTCCGAAAACCGAACGGAAGAAGGGTGCTTGTAGAATGTTTTACGGTGCAGCTGCCGGCAGAAAAACCGCTGTCGTAAACCAGTGCATGGTACTTGTCTGAGCAACAGGTTTTTCCATAGGAGCCCTTGTGCTTAATTTCGGCTGGTTTTTTCCAGGCAGTTCTGCAAAGCCGCAAACCTCCTGAAAAACCGTCCATAAAACCTTGCCGTGGGAACATGTGGGCCCCCTAATAATAATCAGCCCATAGAACAAAAGTAAGAACTTTTGAGCGGTGCCTCAAAAGTTCAGATAAAATATTGTGAATGTATTTCAGTCCAAGGTTTAGCTAAGGTTTGGCCTCCTCATTGGGGCATTTAAAACATGGCTTGCCATAAGAAACTAAAAAGTAGAAAATGCTCCAATGTGGAAATGAAGCACTACTGAATCTTTGGAGAATACAATTCACAAGTCCTGTATTCAAAACTTTTTGCAGTCCGGTTTTTTTTCTTTTGTGACTTAGTTTATAGTACAACAAGTGACTCATCAGCAAAGTAGTGAGTGCAGCACTGGAGTGTAAGTTACAGGATTAGAACTCATGATCCACGTACAGGATAAGAAATTGTATGAATACATTGAATCCACCAGCAAAATAGTGAGGTGCAGTTCCTGTATAATAAAAAAGGAAGTAAAAATCAATTTAGAACATACACTCACCGCCACTTTATTAGGTACCTAACCTGGTCCAACTGCTCGTTAACACTTAATTTCTAATCATCCAATTCACATGGCGCAACTCATTGCATTTAGTGCTTGTAGACATGGTCAAGACAGATCGCCTGCAGTTCAAACAAGCATCAGTTATGAGGGAAGAAAGGTTCATTTGAGTGCCTTTGAACTGTGGGCATTGGTTGTTGGTGGCCAGAAGGGCTGGTCTGAGTATTTCAGAAACCTGCTGATCTCCAGGGATTTTCTGTAATCTCTAGGGTTTTACAGAGAATGGTCTAAAAAAAAAACATCCAGTTAGCTTCATACCATGTGGGGCGGGAAATGCCTTGTTGATGCCATGAGGTCAAAGGAAATGGCAGACTGGTTTCGAGCTGATAGAAAGGCACAACATAGACTCCAGAATAGCCACCCGTTACAACCAAGGTTGGCAGAAGAGCATCTCTGAATGCACAGGTACGGTAACTTTGAGGCAGATGGGCTACAGCACAAAGACCACCACCGGGTGCCACTCCTTTACAGCTAAGAACACGGAAACTGAGGCTGCCAATTGTGCCCAAACATCATCGAAATTGACAGTATACTATTGGAAAAAAAACTTGCCTGTGTCTGAATGAAGTCTTCGAATTTCCTGCTTGAGACCATTCGGATGGAGTGTCATAATTTGGCATCAACAACAATGAAAGCATGGATCCAACCTGCCTTGTATCAACGGTTCAGGCTGGTGGTGTGTGTGTCATGGTGTGGGGAATATTTTCTTGGCACTCTTGGCCACTTGTACAATTTGAGCCATCGTTGCAACGCCACAGCCTAACCTAGATTTTGCTGACCATGTCCATTCCCTTTATGACCACAAATAGTACCAACATCCTGATGGCTACTTTCAGCAGATAATGCGCCAGTCATAAAGCTGAATCATCTCAACTGTTTCTTGAACATTACAATGGAATTCACTGTACTTAAATGGCGGCCTCCACAGTCACCAGATCTCAATCCAATAGAGCATCCTTTGGGATGTGGTGGTGAACGGAGATTCGCATCAAAGATGTGCAGGTCCCGCCGACAAATCTTGCGGCAACTGTGTGATGCCATGCATTCAATATGTGGACCAAAATCTCTGATGTAATGCTTTCCAGCACCGTTTGTATGAATCTATGCCACGCAAGAAATGAGGCATTTCCTATGAAGGCAAAATGGGGTCAACCGTTACTAGCATGTGTACCTAAAAAAGTTGGCCGGTGAGTGTACATTTGCAAGTCTTAGAAAGGTTTTCTGTTTTCCCTCCAGTTTCTCCCCGACATTTCCACATGCTCATATACACTGACTCAACAAAAAAAAGTTAAGGAAAGTCTTGACTTTTGGTGAAATTTCAGAATGAACATAA
This sequence comes from Phyllomedusa bahiana, assembly GCA_025379985.1. Lineage (NCBI taxonomy): Eukaryota > Metazoa > Chordata > Amphibia > Anura > Hylidae > Phyllomedusa > Phyllomedusa bahiana. Next base: position 9,926 of record JAODAL010078465.1, read on the forward strand.
AATTACTTGATTTTTTTTTTAAATGCACTAAAAGAGGTCATCTCTTAATCACATGCCAACGTTCTGTTTAGTCATTTTTTTCACAACTTGATCTGACTCAACAAGGGGCTCAATGGCAAAATTCACAATGGGTTTTTGAACCCGAAACCCCAATAAATTTTTGGGGGGCAATTTGGAAAATTGGGGTTTAAACAGTCTTCCCCATCATGCTGTTCACATTGTGGCACAGAGCCCAAGACAATCCCTTTTACAAATATGAACAGTACCCCCAAAAATTGCGAGGCTTCAAGCAGGATGCTTTCAGACGAAGTACCCCACTGACTTGGGTCCCGGTGGTCATCAGCGGGTTGAAACACTTTAAAAAAAAAAAAAAATGTTTGATACGTTTAAATATTTGATATAATTAATATGATATTTAAAAGCTGTATTCCCTTTGCGCATATAGTGTGTGGTATATATGTTGTATATTATATTTATTTTGTTGTGTTTTTTTTAAAGGGTATTTTATAACATTGATTAAATAAAAAAAATATTCAATTTTTTTTAGATTTTTCGTTTTATAATAATTTTTTATTTATTACTAGAGTTATGGCCCCAAATTTTATATATCCCTTGAGAAAATAAAAAATCATATAAGAAACCCAAACCTCTTTTTGAAACACCTGGGGTATTTAAAAAATGGCTGTTAAAATTTTGTCAGCACTGCCGAGGAAAGCATGAATGATGTGAAACGCGTACCCTAGATTTTATATTTAAATAAAACTAACGAAAAATGTTCGTTTATAGTGAGATTTTAAACCGAATACTTCTATGTTAACTTAAGCAAGCGCTATAGGACCCCCAAATAAATTTTATATTTATTTGTCTCCGTACCTATACCCCGGGTTGCAAAGACTACAGAGAGACTGTAAAAGTCACAGAAAGGCAAAGAAGTGGACTTCCTTTGGCTTCGTCACACACTGATGATGGCTTCATTGTAACAATGCCCTGTGGAACTAGATGATAAATGCCGCACAACTCCAGGCATGATTAAGGGAAGTGAGAGGCAACCTAGTGTCAGGTCAGACCATTCATAACCGTTTAGATCAGCGTGGTCTGCGTGCTGTATGTCCTTATGTTGGTAAGGAGTAGGGGGTTTACGGGAGGGGTACTCAATCTGCACAGCGAACTACATATAAATAAAAGCCCCCTAAAAAAAATGATGCAGCAGTGCTTTTTTCCAGTTTCACCTCAAAGAATTTTTCTTCAGTTTCCCAGAACATTATATGGTGCATAAAATGGTAACTTAAAAAAATACAACTTATCCCACAAAAAAATCAAGCACACATAAAAAGTTATGGCTTAAAGAAGGCAGGATGGAGACACAAGCATGTTGTTATAATTCCACACTTTGATAGTGTACTGTATGAATATGATCAGGGAGGTGTGCATGTGGGGGGGTGGGGATCCACTCATGAAATTTGTGCACTGGGGCCCCCTAGTGTTTAAAAATGCCCTTTGGCCCTTATATATATATATATATATATATATATATATATATATATATATATCCTCTGTTCTTCCAGTTAGGGCAGAGAAAGCTGAGGACCTACACGGATATCTGAATCATCCTTCTGCAGAGGGCTGGAAAAATTTTAAATTTGGGGAATAAAACAAATGGTGACAGGGACAGAAGATTTTTTTATTTCCGTCATATGAGGGAGGCTAGCAGTGTATTACTGTGCTTTGCATGAAAACTCTTTTTAGGGAAAATAATTGTAGATGAATGACTATTGTGTACAACCAGGCCTCTAAACAGGGCTGTCTTATTCATTGGGCATACATGGCACTTGCCCAGAGGCCCCAAGAGCATAAGAGCCCTGGGTGGCTGGAGGTGTGTCCCAGATCAGTGGTTGGTTGGATCAGTGCTGCTTATTTAACTGTTTGCACATCCTGCCATTCAGCCTTGTAGGCTGCGTGCTGTGAGTTGTAAGTCATTTTATTTTTTTTCTGTTCCAATTGAAGGGGCCACTATTAAGAATGGTGGCTCAACCTACCTGGGCCCCTACTTCCTTGGGGCCAAGGCTTCTTACACACTTAAGACTCTGCCTACCTACCCACCTGGGAACCTCCCTTTCTTGCTACTTGAGCCCTGCCTATCTACATACCTGGACCCTTATCTATCAGTGCCCTACCAAATTTGCCCAACTGCCCAAAATTGCAACTTGCTAAAATCTAATTAATGGAGACCCCCAAACCCATCATTAGAAGGTTTGCCTACAATCTCTACCTAAATTTTTTAAAAAGGTTCCTAATATATGGATGCACAAAAGTGACCCCTAAGTATGGGGTAAATTTTATTTGGATTTACCCTTACGTAAGGGGGACAAAGGGGGGGGAAAATTTTCCCTGATGGGGGAATAGGTTGGGGTTGCTGGAAAAGTGAGGAGTCCAAGATGTTTGTGTGAAAAATTGTCCTGATAAGTTGTGACTGGAAGAAGTCGTGATGGGAGCCCTGGCCAGATGGAACATGGAAAAAGAATCCTGTCCCAGAAGAAGTCACCAGTGAGTCCCAGGATGTAAGTGCACTGTAACCAATCCAAAATTCTAACTAGAAATAAATCAGCTCACCTAAAATGTTAGGAAGTGATGTCTTATTTTGGTGCATGGAACAACAGAGAGTTTCACCACTACGTAAATGGTACTTTGTCTATCCAACAATCCTCACTTTTGTTGCCATCGGTTTAGACCTTGATGGCTGTGTGTTGAGTTATTTTGGGAACACCAAATTTTCATGTTGGGCATACCCCACGGCAGGGACAAATACCGGGTTGGTTTATCCGCGATGATGGAGAAAAAACCCCCCCCCCTTCCCTTGACATGCACATTTTACTCTGAAAAAAGGATGGAAGATGTGCATGTTCAATCTTTTTTTGGGGGCCCCGCGGGGGAAAAAAACCCAGGGGGAAAAACCCGTGCGGTGGGGATGCTGCACGGGTTTTTG
>JAODAL010078466.1:0-12908 GCA_025379985.1 Phyllomedusa bahiana
TTTGGGTATTATTATCTTCATTTAATTTGTCTTCAATTGAAAACCACAAAAAGAATTGTCATAAAGCCAACTGGGATATAATTCCACACCAAACATAAAAAAGGGGTGGACAAAAGTTTGGCACTGTTTAAAAAATCATGTGATGCTTCTCTAATTGTGTAATTAACAGCACCTGTAACTTACCTGTGGCACCTAACAGTGTTGGCAATAATAAATCACACTTGCAGCCAGTTGACATGGATTAAAGTTGACTCAACCTCCACTGTGTCCTTGTGTGTACCACATTGAGCATGGAGAAAAGAAAGAAGACCAAAGAACTGTCTGAGGACTTGAGAATTGTGAGGAAGCATGAGCAATTTCAAGGCTACAAGTCCATCTCCAAAGACCTGAATGTTCCTGTGTCTACCGTGCGCAGTGTCATCAAGAAGTTTAAAGCCCATGGCACTGTGGTTAACCTCCCTAGATGTGGACGGAAAAGAAAAATTGACGAGAGATTTCAATGCAAGATTGTGTGGATGGTGGCTAAGGAACCTCGACTAACATCCAAACAAGTTCAAGCTGCCCTGCAGTCCGAGGGTACAACAGTGTCAACCCGTACTATCCGTCGGCGTCTGAATGAAAAGGGACTGTATGGTAAGATACCCAGGAAGACCCCACTTCTTGCCCCAAAACATAAAAAAGCCAGGCTGGAGTTTGCCAAAACTTACCTGAGAAAGCCTAAAACGTTTTGGAGGAATGTTCTCTGGTCAGATGAGACAAAAGTAGAGCTTTTTGGGAAAAGGCATCAACATAGACTTTACAGGAAAAAAAAAAAGAGGCATTCAAAAAAAAAGAACACGGTCCCTACAGTCAAACATGGCAGAGGTTCCCTGATGTTTTGGGGTTGATTTGCTGCCTCTGGCACTGGACTGCTTGACCGTGTGCATGGCATTATGAAGACTGAAAACTACCAACAAATTTTGCAGCATAATGTAGGGCCCAGTGTGAGAAAGCTGGGTCTCCATCAGAGGTCATTGGTCTTCCAGCAGGGCACTGACCCAAAACACACTTCAAAAAGCACTAGAAAATGGTTTGAGAGAAAGCACTGGAGACTGGAGACAAGTATTAGGCTGAGGGTGCCAATACTTTTGTCCGGCCCATTTTTGGAGTTTTGGGTGAAATGATCAATGATTTGAATTTTGGTTTCATTCTGTTTTTTGTTTTTTTCATTGCATGCAAAATAAATGAATATATTAATACCCAAGAATTTGTGATTGCAATCATTTTCAGGAAGAATCTGAGTATTATCTGACAGAATTGCAGGGGTGCCAATACTTTTGGCTACCACTGTATTTGAGAAATTAGGACTGTTTGACCACTGACGGGCGACCAACCCATCTACCAGGCAATATACCTTTCACTCCCAGGCACACGACTCCTTCTCGCGTATAGACATGACCCTACTTGCCTCGGTGCTCTACCCGGCGGTAGTGTGTTCTCGCATCCATCCGATGTGATCTCTGATCATGCACCCATTGAGGTCTCACTCCGAATCTCTGAGCAGATAGCAGGCCCACGTATGTGGCAATTTCCAAGTTATTTAGCTGATTCAGATGATTTTAAATACTTCTTGAAAATCCATTGGGCTCAATTTTTGAAAGATAATCAACCTCAAGCACAAGACACATCTCTGATGTGGCTCACTGCTAAAGCAGTGATGCGGGGACATATTATTGGCTATACCTCCCTAAAACGTTCGGCCCAACCAAAGAAATTCCAGGAACAGCGTAATAATCTAATGACAGCACAGGATGAGCACTCCTCCCTAGGCACCTCAGACTCCAAAAAGAAATATATTGAAGCCCAAACACTACTAAACACCTTTCTCCAGGGTTCTGCTCAATTACATATTAGAACGCAACAAAATAAATTTTACCGATGGGGAAACAGGGCTGGTAAGCTCTTAGCAGGGTTGACTAAACCCTGGCAACTGAGGCCCCCTATTGCTGCAATTATATCACCTACCACAGATACACTCATTACCAAATCAGAAGACATTGAAAAAGCCTTTACCGAATTCTACGAATCTCTTTACAGCGCGGAACCGTATGATTCATCTAAAGTTTTCACCTTTCTTACCGAAATTCAGATGCCGAGTTTGACCTCAGATCAGCGAGACTTCCTCGAAAAAGAGATCTCGGAAGATGAGGTAAAACTGGCCATTACACAGCTAGCGAACGGCAAAACCCTGGGACCCGACGGTTACTCGGGAGAGTTCTATAAAATATTAAAGACTGAACTTCTGCCCCTCCTCACAAAGCTTTATAATAACATATATTTAAACTCCACAATTGTAGACACCTTTTTTGATTCCCGAACCATTTTAATACCCAAACCAAACAAAGACCCTGTTCTCCTGGCCTCATACCGCCCAATTTCTTTGCTAAATCAAGATTATAAAATTCTAGCAAAAATCATAGCTTGTAGATTAAAACTTTCCCTTCACACATTCCTCCTCCCAGAACGGCTTTTTTCTAACAGGCAGGCAAAGGGAGATGTGGGATCGGGCGGCAATGTCTTTGGTCAGACGGGGAGCCGGTGTCTATGTTAAGTCTAAACACTGAAAACCCTTTCCAAAAAATATCCTGGCCATATTAGATGCCGCATTGGCGAGGAGGGGTTTGGGGGCCCCTATTTCCAGTTTTTGGATCATATAAATCCAATCCTCGACCTTTTCTTTTTGGGAAGGGCCCGCATTTCCGCTTTGATCTATTTAGAGGGACGAAACAAGGATGCCCGTTATCCCCTCTCCTTTTAAATTTGGCTTTAGATCCCTTGCTTTACCATATCTCGCAATCCCCTATTTATAAAGGAAATTTTAGGGCCCGGCAGGAGTGAAGGTGTCGGTAGCGGACGACTGTGTGTTCGTGTTGTGGAGATGTCCTCCCCCTTACTAGTGACATACAAAAAGGCAGGCAATTTGATGGGTTACACTATTAATGTGGACAAAAGCGAAGGCTACTCATGAAAGGGCCCCCCAAACCGTCTTTGGGCAACCCCATTCCAATAAATGGTGCACGACTCATTGAATACTTGGGCTTGGCTATCTCGACCCTCCCCACGCATTTACTCAGAAAACATTAGCAGATACCTGGAGAAACTTGCCGTGACGCTACAGGGTTGGGCCAACTCCCGCTCTCCTTTATGGGAGTGTAACTGTAAAGATGGTAGAATTTCTGCGTTTTGCTGTAATCTTCCACATGCTACCTATATATCTCAAAATCAAAGATGAAAAACGAATTCTGAAACAATATAGGTTATTCATCTGGAATAACAGGAGAGCCCGCATTCCAACCTATGTCATGTCCCAGCATAAACTGAATGGAGGCCTGAACCTACCGCATATAAAACTGTATAACCTAGCGGCATTGGGGAGACTTATCACAGACTGGGCGCAAAACACTAACATCTTTACCAATTGCCGCTTAGATCAGGCGTTTTGTCCAGGCATCTCTTTGATTAATTTTCTCCACTCTCCTTATAACAACCTTTTGCCTTCCATAAAAGAAAACCTACTCCTTTTGCCAGTCTGGAGAACTTGGCATAAGATCCGACAATTAAAGCACCTACACCCTGAACAGTCACTGACACGTTCAATCTTGCAGAACCCATGTTTAAAGCATGCACCCCCCATAGGGTTTTCTACACATGGCATGGCTTAACGCATTTACACCACTTTGTCAACCCCAATGCCAAGAGACCCCTCACGATACCAGAGTTGCATCAACTTTATCCGACAATACGGATACCCTTTTTCAATCACCTGCAACTAACACACTACTTACATAGAGTGATAGAGGACATGTCAGAAAACGACTGGGACTCTGACTTTGACCGGACCCTGATCGCACCGACCACTAGGAGATCACACTTATCTAACATTTATGATTACCTTTTGGAGGACATAAACTATGGCCAGACTAACACAAGCCTCTCCCACTGGGAGTCCAGACATCCTGACCTGACACCAGAGGTGATCCTGTCGGCTCTGAAGGATGCGCATAAATATCTCCCCTCAGCAAAATACACTGAAATGTATCTCAAAATTATGTACAATGCTTACCTTACTCCCATCAAAGGGTATAGAATGGGTAAATACCCAACTGATAAATGTTTTAAATGCGCCTCCCCGGCAGCCGACTTGTATGACTGTCTGTGGGAATGCCCGATAATTTGAAAATATTGGGAGGAGGTCTCTAACTTTATAAAAAGATGCTTGGTCCCCACTTTCTCAAGTAAGGTAGCCTGCGCTCTATTTGGGCATTCAGGCGGCACAACACATGTCACTGGCAGAATGGAACACCAATTGCTGCACATGGTAGCTGCTGCTCCACGTAAAGTGATCCTTCAGGTGTGGCTCCAACCGTCTGGACCACAATAGGACTATTTATGGAAAAACTTTTCTTTCTGTTTCAAATGGACTGGGTGGAGGCAGCGCAATACAAAGAACGGTCAAAAAATTATTTAATCTATGGGAACACTACATAGAAACCCTTTCACAGGACATTAAAACTAAACTAACCACATGTCTTGGATCCACTACATGGTATTTATCTAGGGACCTAGTCGGGGATAACTCGATACCACCTTGCCTAGTAGTTAACCCCTGATGCTCCAGGAAAGCATATATCTCTCAGTGACTGTCGAGACTATTTCACCATTTGCTAAGACGAGTGGACTCATTAGAAGCCAGCCCACAACATATGGATGCCGTGTCATCTCGCCACTATCGACCTAGACTAGTTTACAGGATATCTCTTAATCAGACCCAGAGGTTGCGACTCTGCTACACATATTAGAGGGGGGGGGGACAACCCATGACGGGAGAAACCTTGAAGATGATCTGAAAATGTATGTCTTATGGAAGACAACAATATTGAATGTCTGACAAGACACAAGATACACCACACTTTACTCTGTTGATGTGGTTGTTTTGGTTACGGTTCCAAATGTGTCGGACAGTACCTCATAATAGAACCCGGTTATATAGTGCAAGATACAACGTTATGGATGCTTTAGTTAACTAGTTATGAAGATAAGTAAATAAGAAAAGTTAATTTCATATCCAATGCAATTAATTTCTGTCTACCTTCTGCTTGCATACTGTCATTCAGAAAGATCTGTATTCTATACCTTTATTGTATGCTATGTATTTTACATTGGATTTTAATAAAAACATTATAAAAAAAAAGTGCTGGAAGAAAGTAGTCTTTGAACCAACATTTTAGTTGAACTGGACATTGACTATACATATCCTGTACCGCAGCATGACCCAAAAAACCGCACAGGTGCCCTTATGGACCATCAGCAGACAATTTCGCAAGAAATAAACTATATTAAAAAAAAAAAAAACTAGTTTTACAATACTGCTGCTGCTAGAGCTACTTGCCATTCTACTGGTGACATTGAATGTGAAGCAAACGAAACAGATGTCCCCAGTAGGTCAACGAGGCCTGTCTGAAAATTCTGCATTCTACTGTCAAGTGTGTTGATGGAAATTTCTGATCAAGGTGGGTGAGGCTGTAAATGTGGATCACGGAGGTTCAGCTGGCAGGGTCGGACTTACAGTGGGTGTGGTGAGAGCCAGGGCTGTCATCTATCATCTATTAACACGCAGGTTCAGCTAGCAGGGCCGGACTTACAGTGGGTGTGGGGAGAGCCCGGGCTGGCGTCCGGCATCTATTAATACGCAGGTTCAGCTAGCAGGGCCGGAGTTACAGTGGGTGCGGTGAGAGCTAGGGCTGGCATCAGTCATCTATTAACAGGGCAAAAATTCCCTTATGACGAAGCAATGAAAACAGTCGTGCTGAAGCAGAATGCGGAAGCGGAAGTGTGAGCTAAGACTTCCAGCCTTCCTCAGTACACAGTCAAGACCTGGGTAGCGCTTGAGAAATTTCAGCCTCTATGAGAGCGCTTGCCCCTCCGTATGAGTGCAGACCAATTGAGCTTCACTTGGAAACGCTGGTGGTTGACACTCCTGTTCCAACCAGGTGCCATTTTTCTTAGCTTTCTTTTTCTCATTTTACTCAATGTGCTGGAGGAAATTGTCTCTGTTCTTAGGGTGACGAATGTACTCCATACTCCATGTCCTCTGAATAACCTACATCTGTTCAAGTCTTTTATCAATGGTTGCTGTACCTCCCTTGTACAAATCAGAGGAATATTTGTATCAGCTATTTTGTACATGCAAGATTTTTAGTAGTTTATTTCTAGAACTCACATTCTTAAAATAGGATGGAATCCACCCACGTCTTTGTTTCTCATTTTTTAATTGTATTATTATTACTTTTTATTATTATAATTATTATTATTATTGCATATACGGGTTGTCTCACTACAGGAATTGCTAGCTATGTTAAAGATCTCGCAAAAGCAAGTCATTAACAGTGTCCTACCTATTCCTGTTTTTGACAGCACCATGCCCCCTAAAATTCAAAACATAACCCTTCGGCCACTGTTGACAATTGTGAAGAACAAATGTCTGTTAGAAACCACATTTTTTATAATAGGACTTGTAGTATAGCTGCATTTCACAGCAACATAAACCCAAAAAATTATAAAAATGACTTCTCAGCCACTGTTAAAAATTGTGAGGGAGAAATGCCACTTAGAAGCCACAGCTCTGTTCCAAAGGACCTTCATAATAGCTGTATTTCACAGCACCATGACCCCAAAACTATTGACAGTGCTTACATTTTTCATGAAGAAGTAAATGGAATACGTTTTTTTCATGAAACCATGTACAATTGGTGTCTTTTACAGTCTCCTAACCGCAAAACCAGCAAAATGAGCTTTTGGGCACTCAGAATAAAAATTGCAGTAAGAAGTTATCATTTAAAAAAAAAAAAACATTTCAAGAGGACCATTTCTGTTTGAAGAGGAATGTGAAGTAGACTGGCAACTAATCGGTGACCTCGGCAATTGGGGCCACAACATCATCAGAGATCCACATGATCCACATTATCAATGGAAAGCCGGATGCGTTTGTCTGTAATGACTCCTCCAACTGTGCTGAAGGTCCGCTCAGATATGACGCTGGCTGCTGGGCAGGACAACACCTCTATGGCATGGCGAGCGAGATCGGGCCATTCATCCATTTTGGATACCCAGAAGTCAATTGGGTCCGGAACATTTCCAAAAACATCGGTGTTGAGACGCAGATAGTCGTGCACCATGATCTTAACCCGGTCTCTGTGTGTTGGATGTGTGCCCTGCATTACAGGCATTGGTGAGGTGGTAAATAAGAATTGCCAGAGGTCACCCATTAGGCTTCTGCCACCTTGCCTGCTGCTGCTGCTACGGCTACTTGGCACTCTACTGCTGTCACGTTGCTGACGTTGTCCACCGTGACATTTGAAGAACATGAAGCAGACGCAACAGATGTCTCCAGGTGATCAATGAGCACAGTCTCCAATTCCTGCAGTTTACTCTCAGTTCGGGTGAGTGGAAGGAAAGTGCTGAGTTTCGCTTTGTAACTGGGATCGAGAAGGGTGGCCACCCAGTAACTGTTGTTCATTTTGATGGGCTTAATGAAAGGATCATGTTGGAGGAAATGGAGCATCCAAGCACTCATGTGAGAGGTGGAGCCTTGATTTCCCAAGCCTCGGGGTCGAGGGGCACTAGTAAACTGATCTTCCTTGTCTTCCTACTTCGCCTAAAATCCGTGCCAACATCTTTCCATAGCAGGGACAATGGTAACGTTGGTGTCCAGCCATACCTCATCCTCCTCCTCCGCTTCCTCCTCCTCAGCTTCAAAACAGCCCTGACTTGCCTCAGATCATGTACCCTGAGAGCTGAGGTGCCTCCTTGCAACAGCCCTGGACCCAAAACCACCGCCTAACGAAGACCGATTAAGTTGTGAAACTGTCAGGCCTTCTGGATCCGACAGAGAGTAAGGCTCTGTGTCTGTATTTGTGTCCGCCTCCTCCTCTGTCGCTGCTTTGACCTGCTGTTTCAGAGTGTCCAACACTTGTTCTAGAACTAAGATCACCACAATGCTCATGATGACAAGGGCATTGTCCGCACTGACCATTTTGGTGGCTTCTTCAAAACTCGCAAGGATGGTGCAGACCTCTTTCACCTGCCTCCACTCTTGGTGACTCAACACCCTGAGGTCCGCACCGCTGCTTGTCAGGCCATGCGCCACTTCATTTTGCGTAATGGCATTGCGCTGCTGCCACAACCGCTAAAGCATGTGGAGGGTGGAATTCCAGCGTGTTGCCACATCAACAATGAGACGGTTGACGGGTACACCTAGCTGACGCTGTAAAGCAGCCAGCCGGGATGAAGCAGGGTGCAAACGGCGGAAGTGTGAGCTCAGACCTCGAGCCTTCCTCAGCAGGCAGTTGAGACCTTTAGAAATTTCTGGACGACGAGGTTCATGACGTGTGCCAGGCAACGGATGTGCTCCAGTCTACCGATCTTAAGGGTGGCCAGGAGATTTCACCCGTTATCGCACACCACCTTGCCTGGCACAAGGTTCTTGTCACCCAGCCACTGCTCGGTCTTGTTGCGCAGAGCCATCCACAGCTCTTGACCTGTGTTTTGATGGTCTCCAAGACATATTAATTTCAACATGGCCTGGTTTCTCTGGGCCCGTGATGCTACTAGTGGACCTTTGGGTAAAGAACCCTGCACCATCCCTGCAGTTTTGAAGAGCATGCACTGAGCCTGAGAGCCACCATCACCACCAGAGACATCCACCCAGCTCACGCAGTGAGCTGTCATCGAGATAAAGCGGCTTTGACCGTGCTTACTAGTCCACGTATCGGTGGTCAGATGGACTTTGCCGGACACAGATGCAGAAAACGCGCTGTAGATTTTAGATGACACATGGCTGGCCAGGGCAGGGACAGCTTTTTGGGAAAAGAAATGCCTGCTCAGCATCTGGTATTGGGGGCAGGCAAGGGCCATGACGTGGAGGAACCCATCTGTGTCCACCAGACGGAAAGGCAACATTTCCAAGGATAAAAGCTTGGCAATGCCGACATTCAGGCTTTTGGCTTAGGGATGGTTTGGGTTAAAGTATTTCTTCTGCTCCCAAACCTGGTAGGCAGAAGGCTGGCCGCTAGGCTGGTTGCTGTATGTCGTGCAGGTCAAACTAATGGAAGGAGAAGTGGTAGGCTGGGTCTCTGGCATTGGTGGTGGTTCTCGGGCGACGGTGGAGGCTGAAGTGGAGGCTGATCTTTGCTCATGACACTGAGGGACATGGGCAGCAGAGGACTGCTTGGTCTTGGAAGTGGTGGAGGAGTAGGAGTAGGAGGTGGAGACAGAGGGTGTGACAGTGGTTTGAAGCCCAGGACCAGTGTGGCCTTTTTTCGCCAAATGATCCCTCCATTTCAACTCATGCATTCGCTGCATGTGACTAAACATGTTGGTGGTGGTTTAACACTTTAGATTCTTCCCTCTACTGATGCGTTTATGACAAATGCGGCAAATGATGTCGCTGGAGGAATCTGCGGCTTGATCGAAAAAGGCCCAGGCTTCAGAGGTCGTGGACCTTTTTGTACGTCGATAAGCGAGGAGCAGTGTTTCCGCTGATCATGTCTGGTGGAATAATCTTAGCGGACTTGTGCGACTGCCCTCTCCCTTTTTGAGGCTGGAACCGTACTGACACTACCCCATCATCTTCCTCCTTGCCCAATGATGAAGCGCTCGCAAGCAAATTCTGCTGATAAGACCACATTGGATCCGCAATGTCATCATCATCAGCACAGGTAACTTCCTCGTCCTGACATTCTACATCCTGGAGCTGCGGGCTACAAGCATCAGGCACTGCAAGGTGTTGCCGACAGCTCGGGATCTGTGGCGACTGACCAGCTTCCTTCTCCTTCTCGGATGGCATCAGCGATTGGGGCGTCACAGAAGACTAAATCATCCTATTCAGAATTGTAGAAATGTCACGCACACCTAGGAACTAGATATGAATTTGGGTGCAAAATGGAAAAGACACAAGGTCTTGTAACTATAAAAGATAAATCCACTGCACACCATTTTGATTTGCTTAGTTATAGATACAATTTATTAACAAACGTATAGTAAGGATCATACAAAGGAATGGAATAAGATCTGTCACTACATATACTCAATAAATGCTTTCACATAAAATTTCTAGATGAAATTATAGAATCTAGATGTCAAGAAGGAATCGACGTTTCGGCTTATTTGGCCTTTATCAAGAACATCTGTGAAGAACAGAAAGATATCATGATGAAAACAGTATATGTAGCTATAACTGAGAGAAACTGCAATAGAAGAGAAGAAGAAAGTACGAGAATGTATATATAAAGAGAGAAATAGAAGAAAAAAGGAAAAAAAGGGGAAGAAAAGGGAGAAAAGAGAATAAAGAAAAGAAGAAAGAAAGGGGGGAGCACGAGATTAAAGGGTTGAGGAAAAGAGAAGGGAATATGGTGTGTAAATGAATAAATAAGGTATGGATGGTAAAATGAATGGAAGAAAAGAGAAATATAGGAATACAGGTAGGCAAAAATAGGAAACAGATCTTACCTAGGGTAAATGGATGTAGAACTAAGGTAGATACCAATGTCTAGGTATATGTAAAGTGCTATGCTGGGAGTGCCAGCTGGAAGAGGAACATACTGTATGAGTGGGAGAAACTTTATATTATGAAAGTAAAAGTAGGGAAAAGCATAGATCACGTGCTTACTAATAAGGATAAATGAGGTATTGTGAAGATCCTGAGGGCGTAATGCCCTGAGTACAGGCGTTCTATATAAGGGTGATAGCAAAGGCGCATGGTAAGAAAGACCGTGTTACTGAGTTATAAAATAGTAGCGAGGGAGTAAAGGATGTACCTGGAGATGGAAGGAGACGGACCTGACATCCGGAGGAGAAGTGAATGCCGCCAGCGTCTCCCGCAATGCGAGCGGGCATTATATACCCATCTGCGCATGCGCGGGATGTCCTCGGCTGCGCTAAAGAACCAGGCAGTGGATGAGTCAGGGCAGTAAGGGAAAGTGCTATAGTGCATGTGCCAGATCACAATGTACACACAGTGCGTGTGGTACAAGGGATATAGAGAGTAAGGGATAGCTGGAGGTGAATAAAGAACATAGGGAAGATAAAATGGGAGAGCAAAGAACAGTAATGAAGAGTATAGAGGGGAAAAGAAAGAGTAAAATGAGACAACACGGAGCAAACGTCATAGACAAGGAATAAGGAAAAAGAAGAAAGTTAGAAAGATTATAAGAACAGAGGTTACCCCAAATATGTGTAAGTTCATTTTATTTGCGGATAAATAGAAAAATATCATGAGAATCACAATGCATGAATATAAATACAATCAATAGGAATCAATCCTGTAAATAACGATGAGATGGCCTTATGAATATTGAAAAGAAACAAGCAGTTACAATATATACACATGTATAGCATACAAAGAAAATGTACAGTATATTCTATAGTGCATAGACCATTTACATATGTATCTAGGAGGAGTGGTTATATCCTTATATCGTATTCACGATTCAATAGGCCACCTCACCTCATACAGTATGTTCCTCTTCCAGCTGGCACTCCCGGCATAGCACTTTACATTTACCTAGACATTGGTATCTACCTTAGTTCTACATCCATTGACCCTAGGTAAGATCTGTTTCCTATTTTTGCCTACCTGTATTCCTATATTTCTCTTTTCTTCCGTTCATTTTACCATCCATACCTTATTTATCCATTTACACACCATATTCCCCTCTCTTTTCCTCAACCCTTTAATCTCTTGCTCCCTCCCTTTCTTTCTACTTTTCGTTATAGCTACATATACTGTTTTCATCATGATATCTTTCTGTTCTTCCCAGCTGTTCTTGATAAAGGCCAAATAAGCCGAAACGTCGATTCCTTCTAGACATCTAGATTCTATAATTTCATCTAGAAATTCTATGTGAAAGCATTTATTGAGTATATGTAGTGACACATCTTATTCCATTCCTTTGTATGATCCTTACCATACGTTTGTTAATAAATTGTCTCTATAACTAAGCAAATCAAAACAGTGTGCAGTGGATTTATCTTTTATAAATCATCCTTTTTGGCCTCTTGATCTTTTTAAATGCCTTCTGATGCCAACCCCATTATGTCATGAAAGAGATCTTCAGAAAATGGATTATCCACAGAGGTGGGTACATGAGTTGACATTTGGGCTGCCTGCGCTTCATGTTGGACAAATGCTGACGATGATGATGACGACATTTGTGGCCGTGACTGGGAGGATGAGAATGTAAGACTGCTGGATGCAGGTTCCATTAACCACTGAAGAACAGATGGGCGACGCTGTTCCTTACTGAGATTCACAGGGCACTGACCGACCCAGCGATGACAGGCCTGAGGGTCCTGCAACTGACGATGTACTGACTTGCATGTTGTCCGCAGCAGTGGAAGGAGCACATTCTCTCGTACTTAGCTTCATGTCCTACACCCCTCTTTGCTCGCTTACCACCTGTAGTTTGCTCCATGTTCAGAAAGATAAAAATTTAAAAGATATAGAAGAGTTTTTCACAGTCTCTTATTGAGAAACTGTACGGCAAAGACGGCAAATCACAGGTATTCTTAAATCCCTTTAATTTCCAACGGCCAAATAGGATTAGAAAAAGAATTGTTTCTATCAAATATCTGTGAAATGCGGTCTGGTGGAAGAACCGTAAAACAAAATCAACAATGTTCTTCCTTCAGTCCCTGAGATTTACAACTACCCAGTAGGATAGCATTGATAGTTTTCAAACAAAATGTCATAATCAAAGTGCCGATTTGCACCAAACTGAGACAAACTGAGGGGGAAATAGAACTATTTAAAAGTTTATGGATTAGTTATGGTGGTTTTGGACCAAAATGACAAAAAGGCGCAGTTCTTAAAA
>JAODAL010078467.1:0-12908 GCA_025379985.1 Phyllomedusa bahiana
TGTATCTTGGGAAGGAAGTAAAAAAAAAGGCATTTTTAGGTTCGGAATGTATATGAAATATTTTTTTTTTTTGGGGTGATGATTTTGCAAGTTACGGTTTGATTCCAAATTATAAAAGAAACTTTTTTGAACTTCCTAAAAAGGGATCCTGTGGAAAAAATTTTTATAATAGGTTTTAATCACTTAAAATTTTTTTTGCCTCTTTTGGGTACTTTTCAAAATCCAATATTACAGTACCACCCCCTTTTATCTCCGGTCGAAACCACATGTCATGGAAAACCTTCTTTCTTTTTATAGTTATTTGTTCTTGTTTAGTAAACCTTAGAATTTCTTTTGGCTGGAGGATGAGTTGAAAACCCATCGGGATATTTAAAATCCAAAAAAGTTTTGTTTGAAATTTGGCCCCGGGATTTGAGGGGGGTAAAATTTTTGTTTTAGGGGGAAAATTTTCATGAAAATCTTCTTTTTCTTTTGTAGTATGGGGGGTAGTTTTGAGCGTTTTTTATCGAAAAAGTTGAAATGGGAAAGGTTTTATGGTAATCAAAATTTTTCCAGATCATGCGATAATTTAAAGGTTAAAATCTGTGCATTATCTTTTAAAGATCGCGCCTTTTCCCCGGCGCTTCCTGTAATTTTTGGGGGGCCCCCAGCAAACCCAAAATTACAAATAGAGCGGGGTGAGATGTGTGTGCGACGTCATGACGGGATTTTTATGGTTGCAAATTGGGGCTGGAAAAATCACATCCCCTCGTATTACATAGAACAGCGTTTTCCTTTTCACCCTTTTTGGTCTCCAGCGTCTCAAGGAATAGGACTTCCCGCTCTGCCGGGTGGCCAAACAGCTCAGCAAAATTATCTATTTTTGCACAGAGAAACCCTACTATTAGCTGTGATCCTTCCAATTTAGTTAGATTAAGATTTAAAATTTTTTTATGTAGTTAGCTAGAGAATTTTAAAGCAGAAACTACCCTGAAAAGTCAGGGGGAGAGGAGGGGACCCCCGGGGGCGAACACAAAACAAACTCAACCCAAAAAAGAACACTGATAAAGTTCACCAAGACTTTTTGCAGACATTGCCTGAAAATTTTTTTTAATTTTAACAGTTTGCTATTAAAAATTTTTCCCCTGGATTTTGGGGCAGCCTGAACTTATATTGGAAAACACATCATTTCTAGTAACTGCAGGTCTTTTTGTTGGGTGCAAAACCCTCCACTTTTTTTATCAGTAAAAACATTTCAGATAGGTGTTCATTTTAAATTTTACCCATTCCACCTGTGTTGATATACCCCCTTTTGCGGGTTAAATTACAACCCAACAATCTTGAGTCAGCATAGGTTTTTTTTGTTGCCAAAAATACCGTTATCAAACAAAACAAAAACAGAAACGTTTTTTTACTTTTGCGCACCCACTTTGTTAAATTAAACGCAGCATCCACTAAATCAAAAAACGAAAATTCTATAGCACCAATGAATTAAAGGGGCCAAAAAATACCGGAAATTTAAACGAAAACATAACAGAAAACGTTTTTTTTTTACTTTTGCCCCCCCCATTTTTGTTTATTGACGCAGCATCCAGGTAAACTTAAAACAGAAAATTCATATTCACCACATAATTAAAAGGGTGAAAAAAATACAGTGTATTATACAAAAACCCATAACAGATACTTTTTTTTTTTTGATTTTGAGCACCCAGCTTTTTCATTGACGCAGCATCCACGTAATCTTAAAAAAAGAAATTTTCCTATATCACCACGGGTAATTAAAAGCCCCAAAAAATACCGTGAAATTAAACAAAACAAAACATAGGGTTTTTTTTATTTTTCCCGCACCCAGCTTTTTTCTTTTGACGCAGCATCCACGAAAAAACAAAAAACAGCAATTTTTTAAAATTCACCACAGGTGAATTAAAAGGGGGCAAAAAATACCGTGTATTAAAACAAAAAACATAACAGTTTACGTTTTTTTTTGACTTTCCCGCACCCAGCTTTGTTTCTTTGACTCAGCATCCACGAAAAATTTTTAAAACAACAATTCAATTTTCCCCCAAAAGGTGTTTTAAAAGGGTTCAAAAAATACCTTTAATTATACGAAAACAAAACAATACTTTTTTTTTTTTGACTTTTGCGAAACCCAGCTTTGTTTTTTGACCAAAAACCCCCTTAAAACTTAAAACAGAAAATTCAATATTCCACAACTGGTGAATTGTAAGGTGCAAAATATACCGTTTTTTATACGAAAACATAACAATCGTGTTTTTTACTTTTTTGCGCACCAGCTTTGTTTATTGACGCAGAAATCCACGAAAAACCCTTAAAAAACAGAAATTTCTATTTTTCACAACAAGGTAAATTTGGGAAAGGTGCAAAAAATACAGAGTTTTAAAACGAAAACAAAACAAAATACGTGTTTTTTGACTTTGCGAAACCCAGCTTTTTTTCCATTGCCGCAGCATCCCCCGTAAATCTTGAACAGAAAATTCTATGCCCACCACAGGTAAATTTGGGAAAGGGTTTGAAAAAAAATACCGTGTAGTAAAACGAATACATAACAGATACGTTTTTTTGGATTTTTTGCGCCCCCCACCTTTCTTCTTTGACGCAGCATCCACGAAACTTAAAACAGCAATTCTAAAAGTCCCCAAAAGGGGAAAATTAAAAGGGTTTCAAAAAATATCGTGTTTATACAAAACATAACAAAAAGGGTTTTTTTTTTTGATTTTTGGCCCCAGTCCAGATTTATCCCCCTTTGCAGTTAAATTACAATCCACCCAATCTTGTAGTCAGCACGGGGTTGGTTTGTTCCCAAAAAATACCTTTGAAACATACAAAACAAAACAGATACATTTTTTTTTGATTTTTTGCGCCCCCCAGCTTTGTTAAATTGCCCGAAACCCCCCCCCAGGGAAAATCTTAAAACAAAGGGGGCCAATTTCTATAGTCCCCCCACAGGTAAATTTTGAAAGGGAAAAAAAATACTTGTTTTACACAAAAACATAACAGATCCCTTTTTTTTTGATTTTGCGCACCAGTTTTGGGTTCTTTTACGCAACCCATCCACGTAAATCTTAAAACAGCAATTCTATAGTCACCCCCAGGTGAATTGAAAGGTCAAAAAAAACCGTTTTTTTTACACAAAAAATAACAGATACTTTTTTTTTGACTTTTGCGCACCCAGCTTTGATCATTGACGCAGCACCCCCGAAAATCTTAAAACAGCAATTCTATATCACCACAGGTAAAATTGAAAGGTGAAAAAAATACCGTGTTTTATACAATACATAACAGATATGTTTTTTTTTGATTTTTCCCGCCCCCAAATTTTTGTTAAATTGCCCGCAGAAATCCCGAAAATAAAAAAACCGCAATTCAATATCCCCAAAACAGGTAATTGAAAGGTGCAAAAAATACGGTGTATTATAAAAAAAACATAACGATACGGTTTTTTGATTTTTGCCCGTCCAAAATTTATTGAAAAGAAAATTTGGGCAGAAAAAATTTTTGAATCCAGAAAATTTTGTTTTGTTTTAGGGGGTTTTTGAGAATAGCTGTAAATTTCCCCGTTTTTTAATAAAAGACCCCAAAAACTTTTCCAAACCTTCTAAAAATTTTTATATTTCTGGAACATGGGGGGAAATGCAGGTGGAAAGCAAACAAAGGGGGGGGAAAGCACATGGAGGTAGAGGTACGAGAAAAAGGTGCCCCCTTTCCAAAAAAAAAAAAAAGGGGGGGGGGGTTTTTTTTTTGGGGGGGGGGGAAAAAAAAAAAAAAAAAAAAAAAAAAAAAAAAAAAACACCATCCCACTTTCTCATTTTGCGGGACGGCCCACCCCCTTTCCCTTTCCGGTTCGGGGCCCTGTAATCTAAGTAAGAACATCGTGGGCCAACGCCCTTTCCGGGGTTTTAAGGGAAAAACCCTTTCATCTAGCATTTTCCCTTTCCTCGTCCCCCCCCATCAGGGCCAAAAATTTTCGCCATCACACTTAAAGCATCCGTCCAACATGAAGCAGCCCAAATGTAAAAGGGGGTACCCACCACTGTGGTTAATCCTTTGTCTGAAACCCTTTGGATACAAATGGGGTTGGGTCAAAGGTTTTTTAAAAAGAGGATGTTTTAGCCCTGCCCCCCCCCCCTGACCCCAGTTTACGAGGGCCATAAAGGGGAGGTAAGGGAACCCGGGTCAATCGGCAAAAATCCCGGGGTCGGCAACGCCTTGCAGTCCCCCTTGTTTTGTGCCCGCAGCTTCTGGATGCAGAAAGTCAGGACGACCAATCACCTGTGTTGATGATGAGGATGAAAACGACATTCCCGGTTTCCATCCTGGTTTTTTTCCGCAGAATTTCTTGCGACGCTTCATCAGGGGACGAGGGGGAAGACAAGGGGGAAAAGTGTCAAAGGGGCCCCCGCCACAAAAAGGGAGGGGGCGGTCCAGAAGCCACTGATATGTTTCCCCACCACCCCGGGTCAGCGAAAACCCCCCCCTCGTTAAATCGCCGTAAAAAACCCCGGGACCTCTCAAGCCGGCCTTCTTTGAGCAAGCCTCTAAATCACCCAGCGAGGGTCTATGCCCCCTTTTGCCGTAAACGCATAAGTAGAGGCAAAAAACCCTTTAAAAGTGGTTAACCACCACCAAAAAGGTCTGTCACATGCGGGCAAAATGCAAAGAGGAAATGGGGGGAACCCATTTGGGAAAAAAAAGGCCAGACCGACGCCGGGCCCCAAACCACTTTTCCAAAAACCCCTCGCCCTCCATCCCTCCCCCTCCCCCACCACCAAGCTTCCTCAGCTCCCCCATGTCTCTCAAGTCATGTTCAGGGATCACCCCCCTTTTCAGCCCCACCGTCGCCCGAGTCCCAAACCACACCCCAGAAAAACCCATCCAACCCCTTCCCTTCCGCCAGTTTACGACCTCACGCCGAAACGGGCGGCCTTTCTAGCGGGCCAGCCTTCGGGTTTTCCGGGTTTGGGAGCAGAAGAAACATTTTAAAACCCAAACCATCCCAAAGCCAAAAGCCTGAATGTGGGCATTGCCGGGCTTTTGGGCCCTTTGGGAAATTTTTGTTTTTCCGTTGGGGGAAACACAGATGGGTTCCGCCACGTCACCCCTCCCCTTTCCCCCCAATACCAAAATGCCGACAGGCTTTTTTTTCTATGCCAGAAAAGCCGCCCTTTTGCCCGGCCAGCCACGGTCTCAAAAATTTCAAAGCGCTTTCTGAAACTGTGTCCGGAAAAGCCATCCACCACCGACACATGGACTAGTAAGCACTCCCCAAGGGCCCCGCAAAAACCTGGGGCCCAGCTCACGGGATGAGCGGGGTTTGGATGCCCTCGGGGGGTTGACGGGGGGCCTCCCCGGGCTGGGCGCCCGCTCTTCAAAACCGCGGGGGATGGTGAAAGGGTTTCTTTCCCCCAAGGTCCTCGGGTGGAATCACGTCCCCAAGAAAACCACCGTTTTAAAATTTAATCCCTTGGAGACCGCCCCAACCCACGGGCCCGGGAAAGCGTGGAGGGCTCTCCCCCAACGAAACCCGGGAGCGTTTGCGGGGGCCCCAAAAACCTTGTGCCAGGAAAGGGTGGTGTGCGATAACGGGGGGGGGAAAAAAAATCTGCTGGCCCCCCTTTAAAAACGAAAGTTTGGGAGCACATCCCCTTGCCTTGGGACATGTCAAAAACCTTTTCGTCCAGAAATTTCTAAAGACTACCCCCTGGCCTGCCTTCGAAGAAGGGTCGAGGTCTTAGTTCGAAATTCCGCCGTTTGCACCCCGCTTCGTCCCGCCGGGGTTTCGTTGCAGCGTCAGCTCGGGCCTCCCCGTCAACCCCTCCCCATTGTTGGGGTGGCAACACGCTGGAATTCCACCCTCCAATCTCCAGCGATTGGGGGGAAACACGCAATGCCCCTTTCGCCGTACGAAGTAACATGGCCTACAAGCAGCGGTGCGGAACCCCGGGGGTTGAGCCACCGAGATGGAGGCGGGGAAAAGCCTGCAACCCCCTTGGGCCCTTTTTAAAAGCCACCAAAATGGGGCAATGCGACGATGCCCTTGTCAGCATTAGCATTGTGGTGACTTAGTTCTGGAACCGGGTCGTTTTGGCACTCGAAACATCAGGGCCCCCCCCAGCGCCCGGGGGAGGAGATGGGCCCAGATGCAAGACAACCGGGGCCTTTTTCCTTTCCCCAAATCCACAAAAGGGCCCCACAGTTTTTCCAAATTTTTTAAACGACCCTTTATTAAAGGGATTTGGGTTTAGGGTCCAGAGCTATTGCAAGGCGGGACCCCCCAGCTTTTCAGGTGGGATCATCTGAGGCAAATTCCCGGGCTGTGTTTTAAAAACTGTGCCGAGGGAAACGGAGGAGGAGGAGGGGGTATTCCTAGACACCGACGTTCCCCGGGCCTTTTGGGAAAAAGGTTGACGTGAAATTTTTAGGAAGATTAGGAAGATGATTTTGCCCAGTGCCCCTCAAAACCCAAAGGGCTTGGGAACTCAAGGGCCCCTCTCTCACATGAGTGCTTGGATGCTCCATTTCCTCCAACAAAGATCCTCCATTAAGGGCCCTCAAAAAAGAAACAGTTACTGGGTGGGCCAACCCCCCTGGATCCCCCAAAAAAACAAAACTCAGCACTTTCCCTTTCCCCCCACCCAAAAAAGAGGAAAAGGGAGGGAAAAGGAGACCTTCTGATTGATCAACTGGAGGCCCTCTGGGTTCTTTTGCTTCACGTCTTCAAATGTCACGGGGGAACCAAAGCCCGCACGGACAGTAGAAAAGGCCAAGAAACCTTTGGGCAGCACGGCAGCAGCAGGCAAAAGGGGGCAAAGCCTAATGGGGGACCTCTGGCAATCTTTTTTTTACCAAACCCCCCACCCAAAGCAATTTCAATGCAGGGCCCCAAAAAACCCAAAACCCAAATAAACCCGCTTTAAAAACAAGGTTTCACGACCCCTCTGGGGTCTTTAACACCATGGGTTTTTGGAAAGTGTTTTTCCGGGCCCAATAAACTTCTGGGGATCCAAAATGGACGAATGGCCCGAGCTGGCTCGCCACGCCAAGAGGTTTGTCCTGCCCAGCTCCCGCGCCCTATCTGAGCGGAAACCCTTTATCAAAAGGGCCCGGGGGGGTCATTACAGACAAACGCATCCGGGTTTCCCCCCAGATAATGTGGACGTTTGACCTTTTTATCCCAAAATGAAACAGGGATGGAAAAACTATTTATGTTTTGGCCCCAATTGCCGAGGTCAAACCCATTTTTTGCTGGTCTACTTCACATTCTTTTCCCCCAAACCAAAAAAAGGTCCTCTTGAAAAACTTAATTTTTTAAAAAGATAAATTTTTTACTGCAATTTTTTATTCCAATTTCCCCCAAAAGTTCATTTTTGCTGGTTTTGCTGGGCCGTTGGAAAAGAAATTTTGGGTTCTAAGTGGCCCTTTCTCCTTTTTACAATTTTAAAAAGTGGCTGAAAGTCATATTTATAATTTTTTTTTGGGCAAGTTGCTGTGAGATACACAATAATCATTTTCCGTTGGAACAGAAAATTTGGGTTCTAAGTGGCATTTCCCCCCTTCACAAAAATTTTTAAAGTGGCGGGGAATCATATTTAAAAAATTTTTTTGGGGTCATGTTTTCTGTTTAGATACAAACCCCAAAAAACATTTGGTTTTTTGGGAAAAGAAATGTGGCTTCTAATGGCTTTTTTTCCTTTACAATTTTTTAACATGGCGAAAGGGCCAAATTTTTTTTAAATTTTTTTGGGGCATGCCACTTTGAAATGCAGCAATAAATACAGGGCCCCATTCTAAAAAATGTTTTTTTCTAATAAAATTTTTCTTCACAATTTTTTCAAAAGTGGCTCATTGGGCCAAAGTTTTTTAATTTTTTGGGGGGATTTTGGGGGTGGGCAAAGCAGCTATCAAAAGGGCCAATTTTAAAAAAAAGTTGTTTTTTAACAGCATTTGTTCTTCCCAATTGTCCAAATTTTCCCCCCAAGGGGCATGCTTTGGGTTTTTGGAGGCATTTTGCTGGACATGCAGCTATACCCCCAAAAGGGCCAATTTTTAAAAAATGTTGTTTCTAACCCGGGCATTTTTTCTTCACAATGGGCCCAAAAGAAGGGTCAAGGGGGTTTGGGTTCCCGCAGAAAAAGGAAAGGTGGATCTGGTTTAAAGGACACCCTATTTCAAAAAGACTTTTTTTGCAAGATCTTTAAATTTTTTTTTTTTTTTTTTTTTTTTTGCTATCAATCCCTTTATTGAGACAACCCCCTTTTTAAACAATTAAAAAAGAGAAACAAAGAAGGGGGGGGGATTCCATCCGATTTAAAAATTGTTTTTTTAGAATTAAAGTACTAAAAAAATTGCATGTCAAAATAGCTGGGAAAAAAATTCCCTGAATTTTACAAGGGAGGTAAAAGGAAAAATTGCCCCGAAAAAGTAGGTTAATTTTGAGGGCATGGAGTATGGAGCACGGGCAAGAACAAAGTACAGAGAAAAATTTCCCCAGCAGGTTTTTTTAGTAAAATGAGAAAAAAAATTCCCCGGGGAAAAAAGGGACCTGGGGGTAACAGGTCGTTTAACCCCCCATTTTTTCCAAGTGAAGCTCAATTTGGGCCACACCATACGGGGGGGCAAGCGCAAAACCCGGGTTTTTACTGTGTACTGAGAAAGGCTGGGGTTCTCACACTTCCGCTTCCGCACTCTGCTTCAGCAAGACAGTTTTTGTTCTGCGTCATCAGGGATTTTAACCTGCGTGTTAAAAAGATGACGGACGCCACCTGGGGTCTACCGCACCCACTGTTAAATCCGGGCCCCTTTTCTTGCTGTGGGGCCCGGGCAGGTATATTAATGTCCAGTGAAAAATAAAATGGTTGGGTTTAAAAAACTTCTTTTTTTCCCGGGGGGGACTTTTTAAAAAGTTGGGGGGGCCCTGCCCGGTTTTTGGGGGTCAGCTGTTTCCCCCGGGACAGGGAAAGTCAATGTCCAGTGAAACTAAAATGTTGGTTTAAAACTCCTTTTTTACGGCACTTTTAAACCGGGGGTTTTTGCAAGGGTTTTGGGGCCCCATGCTGTTCCCAGGACGGGAATTTTCAATGTCCAGTGTAACTAAAATGGTGGTTGAAAGCTCCTTTTTCCGGGAAATTTTTTTAAAACGGGGGTTTTTGCAGGTTTGGGGCTAGCTGTGGCCCCGGACAGGTTTTAGGCAATGGGCCCCGTGAAACTAAAATGGTGGTTGAAAGACTCCTTTTTTTTCCCGGGACTTTTTAAATCTTTGGGGGTTTTGCAGGGTTTTTTGGGTCCTGCTGTGGGCCCCGGACAGGAATTGTCAATGCCAGTGAAACTAAAAATGGTGGTTGAAAGCCCCCCTTTTTCCGGGAATTTTTAAAAGTTGGGGGGCATGCAAAGGGTTTTGGGGGTCAAGCTTTTTGGCCCCGGGGCAGTATAGTCAAAAGTCCAGGAAACAAAATTGGGGTTGAAAACCTTTTCCTTTTTCCGGGACTTTTTAAAAGTTTGGGGTTTATGGGGGTTTGGGGGTCATGGTGGCCCCCGGGCAGGAATAGTCAATGTCCAGTGAAAAATAAAATGGTGTTTGGGAAAAACTCCATTTTCCGGGACTTTTTAAAAGTGGGGGGCAAAGCAGGTTTTGGGGTTTAGCTGTGGCCCAGGCAGGTATATTTAATTTCCCAGTGAAACTAAAAAAGGTTTGGGTTTAAAGAAACCCTTTTTTCCCGGGACTTTTAAAACTGGGGTCCAAATTTAGGGTTTGGGGGTCATGCTGCGTTCCAGGACAGGATAATTTTAATGCCATTCAAGTAAGATGATGGTTCAAATCATACGCCTTTTTGGCAAATTTTTTAAAATTTTTGGGTGAAGCAGGGGTTTTAAGGGGCATGCTGGGACAAACAGGATAGTGAAGGTGGGGTGGTTTTTTTTTCTGTGGCCCCTTTTTTAAAAACCCAAAGTGTTTCCTAAAATGTACATGAAAACCTTTGACTCTTTTTGGGGTAATTTAAATTTCCCGCTTCTCCCCCTGTTTTTTGGGGTAAGAATGAAGGGTTTTTTGCTCCCCCCCATAGACTTTAAAAGGTCAGCGCTCATAATCGACTGCTTTACTTTTCGAAAAACCTTATCGTGGGGGCCGACTACACTAAACGCCCGATGTCGAAAAGCCAACTTTAAACACTCCCAAAACTAGTGGTGGGGGTTTTGCCAAATTAGGGTTCATAGAGGGAAAAGTCTTGTGAGAGTGAGTTTGCGTACTAAAGATTTTTGGGCCCCAAATAAATCGAAATGTTGATGTCCCTTTTTTTGGGGGGGCAGAAAAAAAAAAACGTTTTGGGCAGAACGCTGATTTCGTGAGAACTAAATTTTAAATCGGGTAAAAAAGAATAAACCTTGTTTTTAGTTCCAATTCTGGGGTCAAAAGTAAAGGGGAGATATCTAGGTGAGAGACAGGGACCTTTCTTTTTTTCCTGCGGGTCCCCGCCCTGCACCCTCTAGTATGCCTTTTCTTTTGGTGGCTGGTTTTGTATTGGGGGACAGTGGGGGGACTATTTGGGTTGGCCCTAAAAAAAGGGGTATATTTTGCCCTTCTGTGCTTCTGTGTTTATTTCAGTGATGGTGGTATCCATGTCTATAAATGGGAGGGAGGTGTTAGACATCTCATGAGTAGTGAATTGTGAAGACAATGATGGAGAAAGGGATTCGTTAAAATCTGTTTTAAAGCTGTTATGTTCCGACTTAATTTTCTCAAACCTCTCTCGGATTTTTTGGGCCTTTTGTTTTATATCTGTAAAAGAAGTGGCAATGATTTCTTCTTTATCTGGAGTTGGACTATATGGTGCCTTCTGTGACTTGTGTCTTGGAGAAACTGTTGTAATGAATCTAGTGAAGTTTCTTTCAAACTGTGACATGGTGCTTTGTGTTAAAGTATTTAGATCATGTATCACAGGTAATTCCCTATTTCCCTCAGATTCCTTTTGCTTAGGATGTACTTTGGGGTTGGTTTTCACCTCTTTATCCTTATTAGTATTGGGTTCTTCTGGGCTAGTAGATGTGTTTTTGGCCCTAATAGAATTTTTGGGAATGGCCCCAGCACTAGCTGTGGATTGGATCCCTTTTAGATCCTTGAGGGGAACTCTTGTGTCCGGTAGCTTCATTGGGGATAAATGATTAGCATCTTCATTATGGGTCGTAACGGATATATTTTGTTTAGCATTATCTGGAACAGTTTCTCTTGTTGTCAGGGATGTATTTGTTTTATTAGATATATTGGTCAGGTGGCTTGTATCTGAGGTTAGAGAACCTAGCCTTTTCTGGTGGAATTTGGAGTTTACAAAAGAGGAGGATTTTGCTTTATTTGATGGGGTGTTTTTTCTGGAACTTTGTTGGGGTTCTTTTGGGATATCCATATTGGAATTATTTTCTTTTTTATTTTTATTTTTGTTCAATTCCTTATCTCTATTGAGTTTTCCTTTTTTACGTATAAATAAGTTGCTTTCAAATTTCCGTGCTTCAGTGGTAACGCGATTGTTAATTTTCAAGAAATCTTGATGTAATTCAAATTTAGAAAGATCTTGTAAAATATTTTCAATTTCCCCTATTGTGAAATTGATAATTGAGCTCATTTTCCTTATGAGGAGATCTATAAGTTTAAGTGAACATTTTTCCAATATGTGTTCCCATTCGGCTACAAATGTGGTATCATTAGTAAAAGTGGGAGAAAGGAGTATCTGGAGACCTTTAGGAATCAGATTAAGATTGTTATACACAGATAAAAACATTATGTCTAAGTTGTGCTGTGCTTCAGTGCCGAGTCTGTTTTCAAGTGAATTGAACAGTTCAGTCATTATTTTGGTGTCTTCTTCACAAAATTTTATACTTATCTTCGACTGAGGGTCCATTGGGACATTCTGCTTTTCCTCATTTAGTTCCTGCAGAAAAGTGTCTCTGAGGATATGTCTGTTTTTGTAGTAGTCCATATTCTTCAAATGGCTGCCAGCCCTTTAAGATCTCAGAGGTCCTGGGGTCAGGGCTCCGTGGATATATAGGATATAGAAGAAAAAAACACAAAGGGGCCCACAATAGTGAAGGTTGTAAAAATAGAGATGAATTGAAAGAATAGGTAAATGTGCTTACCTTCTGAGGTTGTGCTCGTATTATAGAGGCACAACTCTCATATGCGCTTGGAACTAAAAAAACAAGGTATATTCAATTTATCCGAGTACAATTTAGATTCTCACGAAATCAGCGTTCTGTCCAAAGGTCTTTTTTTCTGCCCCACCAATAACGACATCAAACATTTCGATTTATTTCTAGATCTACATCATCTAGTACGCAAACTCACTCTCACAAGACATTTCTCTATGCACCCTAACTTGGCAGAACCCACCACTACTACAAAAGAAGAAGAAGATTACATCGAAATTCCCACTAAATCAAAATTCTACCCCACTCAGTCCCAGGGGCATTACATCAAAACTTTTTTGGATATAGTATCTGATGAATTACAACTCATCACTCCAGCCAACAGAAATTCTAACCTCACTAAACAAGAACAAATAACTATAAAGAGAATGAAGGATAACCATGACATAGTGGTGCGACTGGCAGATAAAGGTGGTGGTACTGTAAAATTGGATTATGAAAAGTACCAAATAGAGGCAAAAAAGATTTTAAGTGATAACTAGAGATGGGCGAATTTCTCAAAAATTGATTTCGGATCACTTCGCCGGAAATTTCCGGCAAAATTTGTTTTTGTTCCGAATTACTTCGGCACGAAATCGCGTTAAAAAGCAGCTATTTCCAGGCACAGAGCCTGCAGGGTGCTGTAGAACGTTGTGCCATGCTTAAATATGCAGAGGACTTGTTTGTTCTTCATACAAGTTTGTTTTAGTATACAGCAGATAATCCGCCGTTTCCTTCCA
>JAODAL010078468.1:0-12908 GCA_025379985.1 Phyllomedusa bahiana
CGGGCAAATGGGCCATGACACGGTTTTGTATTGTTTTAGTAGGGGCAGTATGCCGTGACCGGGTCGGGCTTTATTGGAGCAGTCTGTAGAGTTGGGTGGGGGGGTGCTCCCACATCCAGTTTCGGGGTTTCCACCCTATATAAGGCCCAGGTCGGGGTGAAAGGGGGGTGGTTCCTTTCATAAACCTGCTCAGGGAGTGAGCTAGGAGAGACCCGAGCTTGCCTTGAAAACCCCAAAAAGGGGATCAGAGACCTCACAGGTTTGTTAACCCCGGGAAACCCGCTGTAGGGGTAACGTGACCGAAAAACCCGGGCCCTATAAGTTATGTTTTTTTGGCTGAAGGAAAACCCCGCTTTTTATTTTTTTCTTGGTTTTGTGACTGTTGAAAATTTAAATCCGCAGTGTTTTCACTTTTAAAAGACTCCCTCCTTTGAGCTAATTCCCAACACAACAAATTGCAGTCAGTTTAAAAGAAATATTGTGTACCGTTTTGGGCACTTGTGTACAGGAACAACATTGTTAGGCTTTAACAAGTTCAAAAGCAGGCCAAAAAAAAAATAATTAAAGCACTGAATGGACAACATCATAGAAAAAATGGGACAAAAATTAAATAGAACTCACAGAAAGTGGGGGGTTTACTGCTGACCTGGGTAGTCAAAAACAGTTCCCAATAGATTAGAGAAGCCAAAATGCCAAGGGGAGAGCCCCCACACTGCAAAGTATAAAGGCATCCCACTTGAAAACGGACTTGGTAGGGGAAACCCACAGGCCACCGCAGGCGATGATAGCAAACCCACGCCGGGGAACGGAAAAATACCCCCCGGTTTTCACCAACCCCCGCCGCAAAGCGGGATGGACTTGCTGCGCTTGAGGCTACCGGGTCTCCCCCCTGACTGACTTGCCTGCGGCGGCACCAGGGAGGAGGACAAAAACGAATCCAAGAATCGTAGTGGTGGGCAGGCGTATGGTCAGGGCGGGCCCAAGGGTTGGGTCGGGGACAGGCGAAAAAGGGGCGGGCGCCAGAGGTTGGGGTCGAAAACTACAAGGTCTGGTACCGGCAAGGCAATAGAAAACAGGAACCTTTCTCAAAGGCAGGGGCAACAAAGATCCAGCGGGAAGTGACGTTGGACCTAAACTTAAATAAAAACCCCCGGGAATTTAAAAAATTACGGCCACTGTCCTTTTAAAATTTTAATAACGGCGGGGACCCCGGCGCTGGGGGGGGGCCGCATGCGCATTTCCCCCCACAGTGACCGGAGCGAACAGGAGCGGGTCAGGTGGGGAAACGGGACGGATGCAGCCGGGCGGCATGGGCCCGCGGGGCCCCCCGCCCCCCCGGGGCCCTGCCGGGGGGGCCACGGGGGCGACCGGGGGGTTTCCGGGGCCGGGGCCCGCGGCGCCCCCGTTCAGTACCCCCCCTTTACCCCCTCCCCCCTTTTTTTAGGGACGCAAAAACCTGAGGAGGAGGTTAGATTCAGGATTTGCATTCGGGCTCCCAGGCCCTTTCCCCTCGGGGCGAACCCTTCCAATTACGGGGAAAAGAAGGCTTCCCCTGCCCGTCTCATCCCCAAGATGTCCTTTACCTCAAAGATGTCGGCGGACTTGGTTTAAAGGGGAAGGATTAAATTTTCCTAGAGAAAAATGGGTTCAGGACCGGGGCTTAAGGAGGGGACAGGGAATGCGTTTGGATCCGGAGAAGGGAGGCAGGGAGAGTTTGTCGTCACCGGGTTCAACTGCTGAAAACCTTGAAGGGTCCGAGGAAGCGAGGGCCCAATTTCTAGGAACCCCAGGCGACGTCCTTGAGGAGAGCCAAACTTTGTCCCCTGGGGGAAAGTTGGGGGGGGGGGCTTCCCCTCTTATCAGCCTATTTCATACGGCAGAGGCCGAAGTAGGGAACGTCGCGTCTCCTGCCAGATGGCCTTGTATCCCAATTGGTCGTTGAAGGGGGCCCCCCGAATTAGGGGGAGGGGGGGGGGGGGGTGGGGTGGGGCCATAACTACAAAGAATGGAGGGACGGGGTGCCTCCAAACGCGATGGTTTTAAAAATTTTGGGCCCAAGGGGAGTAGCTCGGCCAGTTGTCCTGACGCCGATACAAAGTGACGTAGGTTTTCCCCCCAGAATCTGGTTCCCCCCGTCCACCTGCCCATTGGTTTGGGGGGTGGATGTGACAAAAGCCCATTTGATTGCAGACGGGAGCTAGTGCACGCCAAAAGGGGAAAAAACAAATTGGACGCGCGGTCGGAGACAATGTGTGAAGGTAACCCATTAGTGGAAAACATGTCGGAAGAACTGTTTGGCTAATTGTGGAGCAACGGCGGGCCCCGGGGAGAGTACGAATGGGACACTTTGAGAAGGTCGAAAAACCACCCAATGACCGAATTTCGCAGGGGAGGCCGGAAGATCATGTGAAATCCAGGCTATGTCGTCCAGGGAAACTAAGGCAGGGAAATTTTTTCAGGAGACCGGCCGCCTCGGGCGGGGGCCCTTTGTTCCGAGAATGGAACGGCGAGCGTAAAGTCCTTGAATCCGGGCCCGGGGTGGGCCACCAATGGTGGATCAAAGGTGGGCTTCCGGCTGGGGAATTAACCCAAGAGAGAATCCCCACCAACCCCTTCTCCGAGGCGGGGGGCACGAAGGTCTTCCCGTGGGGACTTTCTGGAGATCTGCGGGAGCCACGTAAAACCAAACCGTTGGGGGAAAAATTTATGTTTTGGGGGACAGGGTTTTCACCGCCACGTCCGGGGCACGGGAGGGGCGTCACCCTTTGATTTTTTTCAGCAGGTCGGAAATGATTGAAAGTGAAGCGGAGAAAAAGAGAGCCCTCGGGCTTGGCGAGGTTAAAAACGGGGCCCCGTCTGTAGATACAGAAAAAATTTTTTATGGTCCTAAAAAAGCGTGGGATGGGGCCCCCCTCCAGCAGATGTCGCCACCCCTCCGGGGCTAACTTGGGGCCAAGAGTTCCCGGCCCCCCAAGGGGCATGTTCCCGCTCCCCCGGCGAAAAGGTTTAGAGAAGAACCCACGTGAGAACTTGCCTTGGGGCCTTTTGTGGGGATCCCCCCTCCCCCCACAGAAGAAGCATCCACCTCCAAAAAAAACGGTTTTCTGGGAATAGGCCGGACCAGAACGGGTCAGTGGAAAAGGGCGTTTTAGACCAACAAACGCCTTCTCAGCCTCAGGAGACCAGCATCTGGGTTCGCGTTTTTCCTAGTGAGGGCCACGATAAGCCACCAAGGTGGAGAAGGGGGGAAAAAATTGGCGGTAAAATTCGCGAACCCCGGGAAGCGCTGATCCCCCGAAACCCCCAGGACGAGGCCATTGCAGTACCGCAAGATTTTAGGGGCCCCATCTCG
Source organism: Phyllomedusa bahiana (assembly GCA_025379985.1). Classification (NCBI taxonomy): domain Eukaryota; kingdom Metazoa; phylum Chordata; class Amphibia; order Anura; family Hylidae; genus Phyllomedusa; species Phyllomedusa bahiana. The sequence continues at coordinate 3,353 of JAODAL010078468.1, forward strand.
GCCCTTGCTGAGACGATATCCCCCGGGGAAGGGTAGGTGGTCTGAGGGAAATGAACATTTCCCCGCTTGGCGTAAGACGAGCTCGTAACGTGCAGCCCCTGGGCATTTGGGTTTTCGGTGCGTCTGAAGTGGGGGGGAAAAAATTTAGGAGTCATCCAAGTAACTACAAACAGGTTACGGAGCCCCCGGAAGACATCGTTCACAAATTCTTAAAAACATGCTGGAGCGTTGAAAGGCCCAAAGGGCATTACGAATATTCAAAATTCCATCTGGGTATTAAAACGCCGTCTTCCACTGCCCCCTCCCGAATTCTGAAAGGTTGTAGGAAACCTCGCAGGTCCAATTTGGGAAAACACTTTAGCCCCCCGGGCGGTCAAAAAGTTCTGCGATCAGCGGGAGGGATAGCGGTTTTTTCGGTGATTTTATTGGTCCCCGGTAGTCAATACACGGACGGAGGAACATCCCTTTTTCTGTACGAAGAAAAACCCGGTCCGGGGGGAGAGGGGGCTTACGGAGAAAAACCCTTTCTGCAAGTTCTTTGTATTACCACATGGCCTGATCCCGGACAGAAAGCGGTAGCCCCTTTCCCCGGGTGGGTGGTTTTCCGGGGAAAGGGCAATGGGGGGTCGTAAGGCCGATGTGGGGGCAGCGTATCGGCCTCCTTCTCGAGATAGTCCCCAAAATCCGGTACTCACTGGTAAAATGGCAGGGGTCGGCAAGCGGGTGCGGAGAAGTGGAGGCACCGGGGGTGGTACCTCCAAACAGAGGGTTTAGGGATTTGGTCCCCCAAAGCAGGACCTCACCATCCCCTTCCCTCCAGCGAGGGGCGTGCGTTGCACCAGGGAAGCCCCCGAGGATCCCGGGGAAGCAGGGAAGGGGCGTGGGGAACCCGATCTTCTCCCTTTTTGTAGAGCCCCCACCCGGGGAGTCACGGCCCGGTTATATACTGGTGGGGTCAGTGAGGGCCCCCACTAACCACGAAATCACAAAGGTTTCTCCAGGGCGGACACAGGGACCGGTACCGGGATACCAGAGAGGCAGGATAAAATTCCCGGCAGACCCCGAGCCAGGAAGGAAACTCCGGAACGAAGAACCAGCGCAGTTTCACCCCACTGGCATCATCAAAAGTGGAGCGAAGAACGCCCTAGGCCGCCTCTCCCAGGCACCAGGTGAGAGCTTTCCCGACCTGAATGAGCAGCCTCTCTTTTTTTGGGGAAGCTCCCCCTCCTTTTAGTGAAACCTGAAATCGATGCGAGTGGCAAGGAGAATTAGTTTTTTTCAGGGAGGCGGGGGTCTCTTGTGCCAAAGCGTCTTTTACCCCGCAGGGGCGACCCTTTTTTAAGGTGGGGCAGAGGGCAGCATCGTTTTCCCCCCGGGGTCCGAACCAGGAACGGAATTGAACCGCATAGTCCCCCCAGAGGGCTCCCCTGACGAAGGCCCAAAGGCAGACTCAGCGAGGGGGGCACGCCCGGCTCCTCAAAAACGGGGCGGAATTCCTGGAGGAAGATTTTAGGGCCGCAGTCCCAGGGTGTTCCTGTCCCGAGGGGGTTGCCCAAGCAAGGGCCTTCCCGGAAAGTAGGTCACCACGAAGGGCCCCTTAGACCTCCCGAAGGAAACTGGTCCGCCTAGCTCCAAATTTTGAGCACTGCGTAATGAAACCCGGCAGAGCTGGGGGGCCCCGGGAAAGCTGGAGGAAGGGACCGAAGCTTGGGGGCCCCCGGTGGCCAAAAGGGAAATGCAGATGTGATGGAGCCCCAGACGGGGGCGGTGCGGGGGTGCAAAAAGGGTGAAAGCATCATGGCCGAGAGCTGGCCCCAATGCTGACCTTTTGTGCATTTTTTGGTTTGCTGGCAAAAAACCGCTAATATCTGAATGCTGGAGGGGACCCGGCGGGGTCCAGGGTGGATCTTCTGTAACGGGCTTTGGGGAAGGGGGGGTCCCCAGGACCACCCCAGGGGGATAGTAAGCCACGCCCGGGAACGGAATCAAAAGAGCCCCCGGTTTTCCCCAAGCCCGCCCCAAAGCGGTGGGCTTGCTGCGGCTTTAGGGTACCAGGGCGTCCCCCCTGCGTGACTTGCCTGCGGCGGCAGCCAGGTGCAGCGAGGTACAAAAACGAAACAAGAATCGTAGTGGTGGGGAGGGAGTATGGTCCGGGCAGGCGGGAAAGGTTCGAGGTCGAGGACAGGGGTAAGGGCGGCAGGCGGCAGAGGTTCGGAGTCGAGAAAAGGAAGGTCTGGTACACGGCAAGGGTAAAAGACTAAAAAGGAACGCTTTTCAAAGGACGGGCAACAAAGATCCAGCGGGGAAGTGACGTTGGACCTAAACTTTAAAAAGAGACAGCGCCCGGAAATTTGCCAAATTTCCGCGCACTGTCCCTTTAAATTTTAAAGAACGAGCGCGCGCGCGCTAGGGCGCGCATCCACTCCGGCCAGCAGTGGACGCGGACGAACAGGAGCGCGGGAGGTGAGGAACGGGACGGAGCACAGGGCGGGAGTGGGGACCCGCGGGGGCACCCGTCCCCGCCGGGGGCCGCCGGGGGGACACGGGTGCGACCGCGGTCCCCTGGACCGGGCCGCGGCCCCAACCCGTTAAAACCACCATAACCTTCATGTGTGGGGAGTGGCCACCTTAATATCATACCTGAGCAAAAATATATTTTTTATATATATTTATAAGGTGTCAATCATAAAGTTTTGTTTAAATTTACTGGTGGTGAAAAAAGCCTTTTTTTTTATGCCACTACTATTCAATTGGAAAGACTGTCCAGCACCTTCTACGTGCGCAACACTAAAATTAACATCCCATACCTCTCCTACTGGCAAATACGGAAGATTAAATGGCAGTTCCCAAAAAAAAACAGAAACAAAAAAAACTAGAGTGAAGGGGGGATAGCAAAAATCAAATGCTGGGGAAAAAAACCCCCCTTCACCATTATAGAAATAGATAGACACAATATTCAGAAGATAAGAAAAATTATTATTATTTACTTAAAGAAAAGATGACTTAGGGTGACCTTTAAATTGTATAAATCTGTACTCAAGGATCAAAATAGAGTTTTCTCCTCCCATTTTTACCCAAAGGGCGTATCCAGAAAAAAAGAGCTTTTTTTAAGGAAAAAGGTTTCTACATAAACATAGAAAGGGATTCTTTATTGTAAGGAATGAGGTTATGGAACTCTCTACAGAGGAACATGTTAAGTGAATCAAAAAAGAGTTTAAAAAAGGGGCTGGTTTAATTTTTAGAACGGAAAAAAAACAAATTACAATGATGTGGTAAGGAAACATAATTTTATCAAATGTGCACTAAAAACCTCTATTTTTTTATTTGCAGTAAAGAAAGCAGCAATGCAGTTTAAAATTTACATAAAAGTCTAAATGGATTTTAGTATCGATTTAACATCAAATTTAAAACTGGTCTGACTGTAGTTGAAGGAGAGCTGCAAAATTCCTCACTGGAACAAACACAGGTGAGGATCAAATTTTGGGCCTTTAGCCCAAGGCCATGTTTATAGTTTATGCTGTCTTAAAGCCCTATTGGGTTTTGAGTCAGCTGCAATGCTATTACTATCCTGTCTTGGTTTTGTATCTTGCAGTATTAAACTCTTTTACATTACCACGGAGTAATTTTCCCTTAAAGGAACTGTGATGTTAGAAGTCACTTTATTCCATTCCCCACTGTCAGTTCTCTCCCCCTCAACCATTCTGTATCTAGTCAGAGCACAGCTTCCCCCACCACAGCACAAGCTCAATTTACACAGTAACGAAGCCCAGTGTAAATGCCTTTTCTATAGGAAGTCGCCACAGCAGGGGGCAACCCATGAAAAGACCCTCATTAATCCAATTAGCCCTGAACAAATGGTAGTCCCAGCTTCAAAAGACTCCAGCAATCATAACCCAGTCGGGGTCGTCTCCGATTTGGGCATATCGATTCATAGGCGATCCGCTCATAACTGGTGCGTGGGGGGTTCATATCACCCAAAAAATAGAGCTCCCTGCACGCACACCGCCATTTTTCCCGGTTTTCCAGGACGCCAGGGGACGGAGATATCCCCGAATGGGGGCCCACGGGTCCCAGAAGATAAGCATGTTTGATATCCAAACGTCAGAAAGCCCAGACGGTTCGGGTGGTACCAAACGGTGCGGTTTTGTGCCAATGCCTGCGAGTTTATAGTCCATTTTTGTTTTGCATCAGAAAAATGCAAGACCTGAGTGGGAGGAGTGCATAGGCCGTCCCAGGGGTGTGGGAGGGGGCTGCCCAGTGGGCTGCCCCTCGCAGATATAAGCCAGGAGCCAGAGTTTGGCCCCTTCCTGTTTGATTCAGAGGAGGGGGGGCCTGAGAGCAGGTCCGTGACATCATCACTCAGCAGCCAGGCCACAAACTGCCTCCCATGCGGCCGGGCCCCAAGCAAGCACACGGTAACTTGATTATTCTAACTGCCTTTTGTCTGTACTCCATAATTGTATTTATATCTGTCTCCTACCTGTATATTGTTATCCATCGTGTATATATTATCTGTCTAGTGTGCCCTCCACGGCTAATTAAATCTATAAACTTTAATCTGATTAGTCTGTCTTGATCAACGGCCTCACACGCCTAATACCGGGTCTAGATATATAGCTACCCCAAGGCGGTTTCGGCCTTTTATAAGATTGGGTCACGGACCGGTCTTATAACTAACTAAAACTGGTGGCAGCCGTTCAGGGTTCGGACGAGGAGAGTTTCTCTCGTCCTCCCTGGTTCTCCCGTTGCCGGTGTGGGCAAGGGTAAACAGGGACTAGGCTGTTTTCGTCCCAGGAACCCTTAAGCTGCGTTTACAACGGCAAAAGGACAAATTTTTTTGTCACCAGAGGGACGGATTTTGTCCCCCTTCGACACCCCATGTTCATGTGTTTTTTCGGGCGGAAGAAATGCACATGTTCTAAGTTTTTCGGACAACCGGTGGTGTCAAAAACCGTCCGGTGGAAAATGTAAAAGGTTTACAGTTGGTTTACAGACGGCTTTCAAATCCAAAACCATCTGTAAAACCGATGAAAACCTATGCCGTGGGGACAAGCCTTTAGGCTGTTTTCTGTTACATTGGTAGTTATCTCCTAGAGAGATGAAAAAAGCATGCCCAAATAATAACAACTGCCATTATTTCAAAGCAGAGTCAGAACCCTTTATGTAAAATTTTTCTCCATTATATGAATGCTGAGATTTTTAAATATAAAGATGGCCATTAAATGTATTATTATTATTATTATTTTTAAATTATTATTATTATTATTATTATCACTACAGCTAAATTACTCATAGTTTAATTAAAAAAAAACTAAAAATGCATGCAATTGTGCTGTTTTCTGATTGTAGACGCCTGCAGTGTTATTCTGTTTCTAATAGATTGTAAGCTCTTGCGAGCAGGCCCTCTCCCCTTGTGTCTCATCTCTAAGTAGCTTTTAAATTGTGCAATGTATTTCTTTTGTCTGTACCTACACCCTCCAAAATGAAAAGTGCTACGGAATAATGTTGGCGCAATATAAATAAAGTTATTATTATTATTATTTCTTCTGGCTGTGCAGAGTGAAAATGTGCTGGTCCCTTACTTGAGTGAGAGGCAGGAATCAAGCTCCGTGAAAAACGGCCGACCGGTGCTGAACAGAATATAAATGAGCTCTCAGCTAGTGAAATGCAAGGAGGATGGATACGGCCGGGACTGGAGATCAGTGTAAACAGAAACAGAAGATAAGGGATCCTGTGATAACAAACAGTTTTTTCTAATGACATCCAATTGCAAAGTTGCTTGTATTCACTGTCCACTTATTCTGAAGACCATTCAATGAAATGATACAACCACTTTAACAGGCATGTCATGGCTTTCCATGTCATCTTTTTTCAGATCACAACAAAAGACATTTAAAAGCAATTTAAAAAGTTGAGAAAACTCTGCTCATGATACAGATCTTTAAGTTTTATCTTTGCTACATTTGTATGTCCCTCATCTTCTGCAAAAGACATGCTACCTCTAGTGGCGTGTTGAGTCATGCTGCCCCAGGGTTAGTTTCCCAAAATGGCGCCATTTATAAAGAATGATGTTTTATTAATGCAAGTTGTAGGCTTTAATAATGGTCACACAGGTTGATGGTGACCTCAAACTGCTACAATACAAAAATACTAATACAATTTATTTTCTTTATAGTCATTTTATCTTCTGACTGTAGATTTTAATTCAGTTTGTGTACATATGGTTATTGTGGCAGCCATTCTGCCAGAGCTGCTTTAACAGCATTTAGTTAGAGATTTACTGTAGCTCCTTGACATCCGAGCCTATGAACAGCAGACCCATTGACTTATATAGGGGAGTTTTTCTAGGCAATGCTCTGTGACCCAGGAAAAAAATCAGTGTGCAGGGAGGGGAGCTTGACTATCTCCTTTTTTTTTTTTAACAATAGATTTTTATTAAGATTTTTGTCATTACATAGTCAAAGGATAAACAATGCACATGGCAGGTAGGCAAGATAAAAGGAAGGCTCTAAAAAAAAAAACTGTGACTATTTCCTTTTTTTGACTGGTGGATGCTGTGGTATATATACACATCGGTGTCACCTTTCAGTGTAATCCAGCCTGTGCTGATAATGAGGAGACTGCTAAAAAAGCATCTTCTACAGAACAAGAAGTGTCAACTATTATGAGGCCTAGTGGCCACAGTGAAAACTGCAGGACTTCAGCATGTTTAAAAAAAAATAAAAAATTGTCAGTCAATAAAAATCGAAACAACACAACCAAAAAAAACTTAAAAAAATGTGTTTTAACATAAAAACATGAATTAAACAAAACTGATTTTCTGTTGACACATTTCCTTTAAACAAAGGGTTTTCTATCACCCTGATTTTGCAGCCACTTGAAAAAAACATACTGCAGAAACCCAATCTTTCTGTCAGAAGCCGGCATGCTGCTTGTGCTCCAGGATGTTAGGGTGTCCATTTTCCTCTTCACTGCTCAGTGTGGGTGCAATCTTCACTTTTCAGACTGACCCATACAGGCAATTACGGCTTCCTCCTCTTTCGGTGCTGCCTTATATTTGCATGTGCTGGTGCTTGTACATTTAAATAGCTAGTGCAAACCCAAAGTTTGTAGCATCATATAAGCAAATGGAACCTTTATATCTCGATCTGCCTAAGAAAGACAGTGGATGTTTTTTTTTCCAGAGAAACTCATAATAAATATTATAATATAAGTATAAAGGCAGAAAACATGATTTTTCTCATTCTAACTAAATGATAGGAATCTGACTAATCATTAAACTGGAACTGCGCTGAATAGCTCACTTTGGTGTAAGCTTCTTATACATTGAAACAAAAATTTAGTTTGGATATTGAAATGTGTCAGGGCTAGAGATGGCGAATTGATTCTAAAGAAGTGGAATTCGTTTAGAATTTCAGAAGACTTCGGTTTTTGGAACAAAGTCAATTTTGGGGTATTCGGGTGAACGAAGTGTGCTTTTGATTGATAATGGTGCGAGACAGGGCGACATGGGCAAAGCATCGGGGAGGAAAAAGGGGCATAGCCGCATACATGTGCAAGATGAGCCAATCAGAGCCCGGGGGGATTCTGGACTCACCGAAAATTTAAAGCCCGGGCGCGACGCCGGGAGCCACACTCCTTCACGTTCATCGGGGAAGGTCGTCCGGTGATTGTGATAGTCTTACTGAAGAACTGATTTTTATATGCGATTTCGGGGGGTGTCTCAGCTTGTTCAGGACTTTTCCCTTTTAAATTTTCTTTTTCTAATTTTTTGGGGTATTGGATCTGAAATCCAGTGGCGTCCACTGCCCTGCATATACATTAAATACCAAGGGTTCTAACCCATTCCTTTGTATTATTTAAATAAACAGCTTTATTACAATACAAATACCACATTATTTTTTGCTGCTCAATTCTATTGGCAATTTACTCCAGGGGGTTTAAATTTAAACGTTGTTTTGCTGGGTTTTGACAAAAATAAACTGTCTTTTTCAAGGCCAAAATATAGAAATTTTTCCTGTACCCCTAATTCAAAAGCGAAGGTTAATTACAACTGTATCTCTTGTTGTGTGGCGTAGAAAACACGCAATTGTAACACGCTACAAAGCTACTAGTTGTGCGGCTCAATTTTTTGGGCGCAATTTATATCCAGGGTTAATTAAGCGTGTTTTGCTGGTGTGCTAACCCCAAGAAACTGTCTTTTTCAACGCCAAAATATATAAATTTTTTTCCTGTAGCTAATTCACAAGCAAAGGTTAATTACAACTGAAATCTCTTGTTGTGTGGCGTATAAAACACGCAATTGTAACACGCTACAAAGCTACTATTTTGTGCGGCTCAATTCTTTGGCGAAATTTACATCCAGGGGTTAATTAAGCGTTGTTTTCCGGGTGTGCTGACAAAAATAAACCGTCTTTTTCAACGCCAAAATATATACATTTTTCCTGTAGCCTAATTCATTTCCGAAGGTTAATTAAGCCTGTTTGTGCTTTTACATTTAGTAAAACACAGTGTTTTTTTAAAGGGGCACATACAAGTAAATTTTTCCTGGCCATTTGTGGAGCGCAATTTATACCCAAAGGGGTTGCCAAGCTTGTTTTACTGGGGTTTATTTGGAGTAAAAAACAGGGGGTATAATTTATCATATACAGATATCATCATCAAACAGGGTCTGTACATTTTAGAACAAACAGTATGTCAGACAGAGAGGTGGCAGGCCCCTGACCTGCGAGTGGCAGTGGCAAAACTTCCCTGGAACAGGCCCCGGCCGCAGCACAGCAAGGGGATGTCGCAGCAGGGTCAATCGGCTGATGGGCCCCAACTGCCGCTGTCATCTAGCGGCCGTGTGTTGTTCAGCAACCCCAAGGGTTCTTGATTGGTTGACTAGGTCATGCTCTTCCTCCCAGATGACATCTGACAACCCCAGCCAAGAGTCGGTGGGAACCTCAGACACAACCCTTAGTTGGCATGACCCGGGAGCGGGTCAGCACCTTCCCCCCTGTCCTCCCCCCGCCTCTGTCCCATCCGATTCCCTCAGCCCAAAATCTACTATGTGGTTTTGGGCTCAAACGCCACTATATAGCGAGGATGAACAATTTAAGGAGGGCAGTCAGCAGCTACTTGGCAGCGAAGAAATGGGGCCATTATCCCCTGCTTCTTGTAGTAGGCGGCAAAGTATAGATGTGGAGAGTGGCATGGGAGGTCATGTTGTGAGAGGTCGGCCTCGGCATACCAAGACCGGTGATAAAGACAGCAGTGACGATGAAACACAAATAGATGATGATGTAGCCGACCGCACTTGGGAGCCGGGTGAGGCAAGGTGTCATGATTGTGCCTGGCACGCCCCCTGCTTTTGGTTCTGGTCGCCGGCCACGGCCGCTGCGACGTAAGCCATGGTTTTTAACGTAATACTTTGTCGTCGTATTCACTAGTGTGAACTGGGACTTCTTTCTTTTAGTAAATTTATTCCCGGGCCCAAAGCCCGGCCGGGAAACCTCCAGACCCCCAGCACCCTTTTAGTTAATCTTTTCCTCCTGATTGCAGCTTTGTTTCCCCC
>JAODAL010078469.1:0-12908 GCA_025379985.1 Phyllomedusa bahiana
TGTCATCGGGGAGGAAGTGGATGACCTAGTCAACCAATCAAGAACCCTTGGATTGCTAGTCAGCACACGGCCGCTAGATGACACCGGCAGTTGTGGCCTCACAGAGTGACCCCTGCTGCGACGTCCCCTTGCTGTGCTGCGACCTGGGCCTAGAATGTTTTTGTCTCTGCCACTCGCAGGTGAAGAGCCTGCCACCTCTCTTTCTGACATACTGTTTGTTCTAAAATGTACAGACACTATTTGATGAAGATATCTGTATATGATAAATACACACCCTGTATTTGACTCCAAATGAACCCACTAAGAAGCTTGGGTATAAATATCCCTTGGATATAAATTGCGCTCCACAAATGGGCAGAAAAAATTGACTTGTATGTGCAGTTTAAAAACTCTGTGTATTTTACTAAAAATAAAAGCACAAACAGACTTAATTAACCTTCGGATATGAATTATGCTACAGAATTTCTTCTGTGGCGGTGAAAAACAAAGTTTCTTTTAATAATAATAATAATAATAATAATAATAATCTTTATTTCTATAGCGCCAACAACTGCAGAACAACGCTTCATTAACCCCTGGATGTAAATTGCGCAAAAAACAATTGAGCAACCACAAACTACGAGCTTTGTAGCGTGTTACAATTGCGTGTTTTCTATGCTACACAACAAGAGAAAAAATTGTAATTAACCTTTGCTGGTGAATTATGGTACAGTAAAATTGTAACTTTTGGCGGTGAAAAAGACGGTTTATTTTCGTCACCACAGCAGAAAAACAACGCTTAATTAACCCCTAGATGTAAATTGCGCAAGAGAATTGAGCAGCCACAAACTACTAGCTTTGTAGCGTGTTACAATTGCGTGTTTTCTATGCTACACAACAAGAGAAAAAATTGTAATTAACCTTTGCATGTGAATTATGGTACAGGAAAATTTTATTTTTTGGCGATGAAAAAAACTGATTTTTGGAGTCACCACAGCAGCAGAACAACGCTTAATTAACCCCTGGATGTAAATTGCGCCAAACAATTGAGCCACCACAAACTAGTAGCTTTGTAGCGTGTTACAATTGCGTGTTTTTTACGCCACACAACAAGTGAAAAAATTGTAATTAAGCTTGCTTTGTGAATTAGGTACGGAAAATTGTATTTTTGGCGGTGAAAAGTGTTTATTGGAGTCACCACAGCAGAAAAACAACGCTTAATTAACCCCTGATTAAATTGCGTAAATATTGAGCAGCCACAAACTACTATCTTTGTAGCATTTACAATTGTGTGTTTTCTATGCTACAAAACAAAAAAAATTTGTAATTAACTTTGCTTGTAAATATGAGAGCGATTACGTTGACAAAGTCATGGGGGTCATATCGAATGGGCAATTACAATAAATTTTCGAAAAAGTCAAAATAGATTTTCACCGATGACCAAAAAGTCTTGGAGGCAAAACACCTAAATTCTACACCCAAACAGGGCTGGAGAAGCTGGAATTAACATCCACAACAGCCAAATGTATATGTGCAGCATCTTAGGCAACACACTTAGGTTATAAAATGCCACAGAAAAAAAATCAGAACCATGTCCACTATCCCTGTCTTGCACCACAGGCATGACCTCTAAAAAACCGAAAACCTGCATGACCCACCTAATTATAAAAGTGGCCAGAAGGCAGTATGATTTGAACCATCATTTTACTTGAACTGGACTCGAATACCCTGTCCTGGAACTGCAGCGATGAGCCCCAAACCTGCATGACCCCTCATATTTAAAAAGTGCCGGAAAAAGAGTCTTTCAACCACCCATTTTTAGGTTTTCACTGGACATTTGAAGAACCTTGTCCTGGGCACACGAGCATGAGCCCCAAACCTCATGACCCCCTAGTTTAAAAAGTCCAGAAAAAGGAGTCTTTTTCAACCACCCCAGTTTTAGTTTCACTGGACATAAACTGTCCCAGTCCTGGGACCACAGCATGAGGCCCACAAACCTGCATGGCCCCACACATTTAAAAAGTTGCCGGAAAAAAGGAGTCTTTTTTCAACCACCATTTTAGTTTTCGCTGGACATTGACCATACCTGTCCTGGTCCACAGCAAGACTCGTTAAAAAAACCTGTTTGATCCACAGATCAAAAAAGTGGCACTATGCTACTTTGTTCAGTGACTGTCATTTATTGATATTTTTTGGTAACTGACATTTGTTTACAGAATTCATTTTAGGGAAGTTTTATTTCATAGTTTTACATTATTATCACTTGCTTTTTTTTCAAGTGTGATAACATACAACATACACCCCTCCCTGCAGTTTTTAAAAGGTATTTTTATACGTGAAGATGTTGTTAATCTCGTCCGCTACACCCCATAAGTAATAAAAATGTCCTAATCCATCCCCAAAACACTTCTTAGTTGAGTAAGACATTTGCCCCCTTGGCTTTCTGAGATGATTCAGTGCCATTCATTCAATGGTTTCATTTTTCCTCCAAATCCTTCTTCAATGATTAGGGACAGAATCCCCTGGAGATCAGATGATCGACCCCATAGTGGAACTCCAGCCCCAGAATAATATTAGCCTCAAATTGTGTCAAATTTGTGTCCACCCTGGAGCCCTTTTTTTTGACGACTACTAACCCCACAGTAATCACCTTTTCAAAATCTGATTGTTTAGAGATAATTTGAAAGCTCTCCTGATTGCCCCTAACAGTGAGAGCCAGTGCATGCCATCAGCCATCTTTTAACACGCGAGATTCCAGCTGCCAGGACATACTTACATTGGGTGCGGTGAGAGCCCAGCTAGCGTATGTCATCTATTAACACGCAGTGATAAAATGCACTTATGACGCCGCAACTGTAAAACAGTACTGCTGAAGCAGAGTTGCGGAAACGAAATGGTGAGGTAAACCTCCACCTTCCTCAGTACACAGTCAAGACCTGGGTAGCGTTTTGCCCCTCCGTATGGTGCCGGACCAATGAGCATTCACTTAGGAAATACTGGTGTTAACAGCTCCTGTACACCCAGGTGCCCCTGTTTCTTTATGGACATCCTTTTTCTCATTTTACTCAACGTGCTGGAGGAAATTGTCTCTGTACTTTGTTCACTGTCCGTGCACCATACTATCCATGTCCTCTGAATAACCTTATAATCTGGTCAAGTTTTTCCTGTACCTCCCTTGTACAATTCCAGAGAATTTTTTACCAGCTATTTTGTACATGCAAGTTTTATTATTATTTATTTCTATGAAACAAAAAAAAATTAAAATAGGAGGGAATTCCCACCATGTCTTTGTTTCTCTTTTTTTATTGTATTAAATGGTTGTCTCAGTACAGGTGATTGATTAGCTATGTTAAAGATCTTGCAAAAACAAGTCATTTTGCAAAATGTGTGCATTAAGGGTGTCCTACATATTCGTGTTTTACTGACCAGCAACCATCACCCTTGAGCATTCTTGACAATTGTAAGAACAAATGTCTGTTAGAAACAATTTTTTTATAATAGGTCCTGTAATATAGCTGCAGTCACAGCAAAATGCCCCCAAAAATTCAAAACATGACCCTGAGCCACTTTTTGACAATTGGTTGAAGACAAATGTCTGTTAGTAAACAACATTTTTTAGAATATGGACCTAGTATTGCTGCATTTCAAAGCACATGACCCCAATAAATTATAAAAATGGACTTCTCAGCCAACTGTTTTAAAAATTGTGAGGGGAGAAATTGCCACTTAGAAGCCACATTTTCTTTTCCAAATTACCATGATTATAGCTGTATCTAACAGCAACATGACCCCAAAAAATTATAAATATGACTTCGATTCTCAGCCACTACTAAAAATTGTGAGGGAGAATGGCCACTTATAAGCCACATTTTCCTGTTCCAACAGGAACCATAATTATAGCTGTAACACACAGCAAACTGACCTCAAAACCATTGACAATGATGCGAAAACATCTAAGATAAATTGAGTAAATATGGAATAGTGTTGTCATGAAACCTTGCTGACTTATACAGTCCTTACTCACAGCAAAACCAGCAAAATGAACTGTTGGGTAAAAGAGATAAAAAATTGCAGTAAGAAATGATCAATTTAAAAAACAGTTTTCAAGAAGTCACCATTTTCTGTTTTTGTAAGAAGGAATGTGAATAGACCGCAACAAATCGGTGAACCTCGGCAATTGGCCACAACATCATCAGAGATCCTTGCCTGAATCATCATGATGAAAGTCAAACGATCCACATTATCTGCGACAAAGCCGATGCGTTTGGTTCTGTAATGACTCCTCCATCGGTGCTGACGGTCCGCTCAGATATACGCTGGAGCTGCTGGGCAGGACAACACCTCTATGGCATGCGAGCTAGCTCGGCCATTCTGTCCATTTTGGATACCCAGAAGACTAATGGTCCGGAACACATGTCAATAACATCGGTGTTTAGACGCTTATAGTCGTGCACCATTATCTTAAGCTGGTCTCTGGTGTTTGTATGGTGCCCTGCATTGCATGCGTTGGTGAGGTGGTAAATAAGATTGCCAGAGGTCACCCATTAGGCTTCTCCACCTTGCCTGCTGCTGCTGCCAGCTACTATACGGCTAACTGGGCACTCTACTGCTGTCACGTCGCTGATGTTGTTTCCACCGTTGCCATTTTGAAGAAACGTGAATCAGACGCAACGATGTCTCAGTTATCAATCAGCAAGGTCACCATTTCTGCATTTTACTCTCTATTTTGGGGTGGGTGGAAGGAAATTGCTGAGTTTTGTCTTGTACCGGGGATCCATTGAGGGTGCCACCCCATAACTGTTGTTCATTTTGATGGCCATAATGCGAGGATCATGTTGGAGCAATGGAGCATCCAAGCACTCCATGTGAGAGATGGAGCCTTGATTTCCCAAGCCTCTGGGTTCGAGGGGCAAACTAACAAAAACTGATCTTCCTCATCTCCTCCTCCGCCTCAAATTCGCCACAACTCTATTCAAGCAGGACGTCGTTAACGTCTGTGTCTAGAAATACCTCCTCCTCCGCTTCCTCCGGCACAGGCTTTCGAACAAAGCCCTGACCTTGCCTCAGATGAGTCACCTAGAGAGCTGGAACCGCTGCCTTGCACTAACCTGGACGACCCGGAACCACTGCCTTGATGAAGACCGATAAAATTGAGAAACTGTCGGGCCTGTGGATATCGACGGAGAGAAAGGCTCTTTGTCCGCCCTCCTCCGTCGCTTGGCGGACCTGTGTTTCCAGAGTGTCCAACGATTTGTTCCAGAACTAAAGATCACCACAATGCTCATGCTGACAATGTCATCGACCCGCACTGACCAAATTTTGGAGAGCTTTCTTCAAAACTGGCAAGATGGAGCAGAGCTCTTTCACCTGCCTCCACCGACTCATTGGTGGCTCAACACCCCTATGTACGCACCGCTGCTTGTCAGGCTATGTGCACTTCGTAACTGGCGTAATGGCATTGCGCTGGCCCTGCCCCACATTCCGCTAACATGTGGAGGGTGGGAATTCCCAGCGTTTGCCACTCAACAATGAGACGTTGACAGGGAGGCCGACTGGACGCTGCAAACGCAGCCCAGGCGGGACGAAGCTGGGGTGCTAACGGCGGAAGTGCAAACTCCAGAACCTCGAGCCTTCTCATCAGCAGTGCATTCCAGTCCCCCGGGTAGCTCTTTAGAAATTTCTGACGACAAGGTTCCATGACATGTGGCCAGGCAAGGGATGTGCTCCAGCCTACCGACTTAAGGGCGCCAGCAGAATTTCGCAGTTATCCACACCACCTCCCTGGCACAAGGCTCTTGTCAACCAGCCAGTGCTCGTCTCGTTGCGGAGACCCGTCCACAGCTCCTGAACCTGTGTTGTGACTGGTCTCCAAGACAGATTTAATTTCAACACGGCCTGGTTTCCCTCTGGCACGTGATGCCACCAGAGGAACCTTGGGGGAAAGATCCCATGCACATCCCCAGCGGTTTTGAGAAGACGTGCGCCGAGCCTGATAGCCACCGGTTTTCACACGCCCAAGTAGACATCCACCCAGCTCACTCCAGTGAGCTTGTCGACAGAGATATAGCGGCCCTTGGCTTGTGCTTACTAGTCCATGGTACGTGGTCAGATGGAACTTTTCCCAGCCACAGATGCAGACAACGCGCTTGAAATTTTAGATGACACGTGGCTGGCCAGGGCAGGGGCGGCTTTTCCTTCTATTTCTGGCAAAGAAATGCTGCTCGGCATCTGGTATTTGGGGGCAAGGGCCCCAAGGGGCCATGACGTGGTGGAACCCCTCTGTGCCACCAACGTAAAAGGCAACATTTCCAAGGCCAAAAAGCCTGTGGCAATGCGACATTTCAGCTTTTGGCTTTGGGATGTTTGGGTTAAATGTTTCTTCTGCTCCCAAACTGGAAGACAGAAGGCTGGCTGCTAGACGGCCGCTGTACGGCGTGCAGGTCAATCAAACTGGTGGAAGTGAGAAGGGGTAGATGGGTCTCTGGTGGTGCTGATGGTACTCTCGGGGCGGACCAGCGGAGTCTGAAGCGGAGGCTGATTCCCTGTCAAAGACTCAGCTAGAGACAAGGGCAGACTGAGAAACTGCTTGGTGGTGGCGGAGGAGGACTCGGCGGAGACAGAGTGTGTGGGGGGGGCAGTGGTTTGGAGGCCCGGCGTTGGTCTTGCCTTTTTTGGCCAAGTGTTGTCCTTCCATTTCAACCATGCATTTCCGCTGCATGTGACTAACATGTTGGTGGTTTGATAACCCACCCTAAGATTCATGCCTCTACTTATGCTTTTACGGCAAAGGCGGCATATGACATCGCTGGGTGAATCAGAGGCATTGGAGGTCCTGGACCTTTTTGACGCGATAAGCGAGGAGTTGGGGTTTCCGCTTACCAGTGCTGGCGAATCATATCAGCGGACTTCTGCGACCCGCCCTCTTTCCCTTTTTGTGAGCGGAACCCGTACGAACACTACCCCATCTCTCCTCCACGTCCCAGTGAATGAACGCTCGCAAAAACAAATTCTGCTGAAAAGACCACGTTGAATCCACAATGTCGTCATCATCATCATCAAACACAGGTGACTTGGTCGTCCTGACATTCTGCACCATGGAGCTATTGGGCTACAAGCAAGAGGGAAAGCAAGGCGTTTTGCCGACCGCGCGCCGGGATTTCTTTTTGGCCTATTGATCGCGGCTTCCCCCTTTCTCCCCCCTCTGATGGCATCAGTAACTGGCCGCAGAGCAGAGAAAATCATCCTCTTTGGCCTCTTGAATCTTTTAACATGCCTTCTGACCCCCAACTCATTTTGTCATCAAAGAGGTCTTCAAAAATGGATTATCCACATGGTGGTTACACACGAGTTACATTGGGCTGCTTCATGTTGGACGGATGCTGAGGGTGCTGGATGATGACATTTGTGGGCCCGTGAACTGGGAGTACGAGGAGTAAGACTGCAGGATTGCAGTTGCATAAAACCACAGAAGGACAAATTGGCGACGCTGTTCGTTACTGAGATTCAACATGTGCCCTGACCCAGGCTATGACAGGCCTGCCGTCCTGCAAAACTGAACAGATCCGCTGGCATGCGTGTTGTTGCCAGCACTGGAAGGAGCACCTCTCTCGTAACCTCTACCACCATGTGGCCTACCCCCCTCTTCTTTGCTCCTTATACCACCTGAAATTTCGCTCCATTGTACAAAAATATAAAATTTGAGAAGTTGTAATAGTTTTGGAAGTCCACTTATTAAATGACGGCAAAATCACAGCTATTCTCATCCCTCAAACAAAAAACGAAATTGCTGTTACTCAAATATAATACAGAAGTAGCTCTATGACCAAAGCTTTGAGACTGACCATCAAAAGTGAAAAACACACGCTGTCTCTAAATGTATAACGGAATAATATAAGGTAATTTTTGGCACACTATCAATCACCTGTGGTGACTTACTAAATGCATGTATTTCAAATTTAACACAAAGTAGCTCTATTAACAAAGCTTCGACCCTGACCAAAAGTGAAAAAAAACACACCTGTCTGAAATGTATACGGATACTATAAGGTATTTTTTTGGCACCTATCAATTCACCTGTGGTGACTAATAAATTGCTGTATTCAAAATTTAACTAACAAAGTAGCTTCTATGAACAAAGCTTGACTTGAACCAAAAAGTGAAAAAAACAACCTTCTGAAATGGTATAAATACGGATAATATAAAGGTATTTTTTTTGGCACCAATCGATTCACCAGTGGTACTACTAAATTGCGTATTCAAATTAACTCAAATGCCTATGAACAAAGCTTGACTGACTAAAAGTGAAAAAAACACCTTCTGAAATGTATAGTGGGATAATAATTGGTATTTTTTGGCACCATCAATTCACCAGTGGTGACTACTAAAATTGTTCTATCAAATTTAACTACAAAGTAGCTCTATGAACAAAGGTCTTGACTGACCAAAAAGTGAAAAAAACACCTGTCTGAAATGTTTTCGTATAATAAACGCGCTATTTTTGGCACCTTTCAATTCCACCTGTGGTGACTACAAATTTCTGTATTCACATTTAAGGGCACAGGTGCCTCAATGAAAACAAGAGCTGTAGGTGTTCCATAGTGAAAAAAAAGTATCTGAAATGTATTCGGATAAATGAATAGGTATTTTTGGCACCTTTCAATCACCTGTGGTGACTACAAAAATTTCTGTTATTCATCATTTAAGTGCAGAGATGCCTCAATGAACAAAGCTGTAGTATGCCAAAGTGAATAAAAAGTATCTGAAATGTATTCGGATAATGAAAGGTATTTTTGGCACCTATCAACCTGTGTTGACTACAAAATTGCTTGGATTCTAATTTAACTGAAATGTCGCTAGATCAAAAAAGCTGGAAAGGGCAAAATTGAAAAAGAACAAAATATCTAAAATGTATACTGATAATAATAAGTTGAAGTTTTGCACCTAACAAAGAGACCTGCAAGTTAACTAAGAAAAGATGTGTATCCTAATATTAAGTTCCAGCTGCCCAATAATCCAGGAAACATTTCAATAGAAAACTGTTTATAATACAGCTATGCATGCAATGTCTAACACTCACAGTCTTGGGAACCAAAATCCAGTATTTTCTTTAAAGAGCTTGATCTGATTTCACGCCCGCCGGGACCACCCCCCTCCCATCACCGCCCGCTCCTGCCCCGTGACTTTACAAGCGTAATGCTCCTTTACAATTCTCTACCTAACTACATAAAATCATCAGATCTCTGATCAACTAAGTTGTAAGGACCACATCTAACAGAACTTTCTCTGGAAGAAATAGAATAATTTAGCTGAGCTTTTGCTGACCCTGTTTTGGACAAGCAAGGCGCACGTCCTACTGCATGAGACCTGACAGACACTATCAGACCGGGAAAGGGGGCTGTTCTATGTAAAACAGGTCATTGTTTTTTCCACCCAAATCGAAACATACACTCCCAGTCATGGCGCGCACACACATCTTCCCCCTGCCCCTATTCTGAAGAGACGGGAAAGCGCCGAAAATTGCGCGATATTAATAGATTATCACAGATTTTTAACCTAAATTTCGCGTGATCAAAAAAAAAAATCGTAAACGTAAATACCGTGCCGATTTAAACTTTGTCATAATAATCGCTAAACATATTTGTAATTTATCTAAAAAGGGAAAATTTTTAAAAACTTTTGGGGGTGAAAAAGACGTTTTAAAATTTTTGTCACCACAGCAGAAAAACAACGCAAATTTAAACCCCCGGGAAAGTAAATTGCACAAAAGAATTAACACCCAAAAACACTACTTTGTAGCGTTTTTTACAATTGCGTTTTTTCTATGCTACCAACAAGAGAAAAAAATAAAATTTAACCTTCGCTTGTGAATTTGGGCTACGGAAAATTGAATTTTTGGTGTGAAAGACTGTTTCTTTTGGAGTCACCAAAGCACAGAACCCCTTTAAAATTAACCCCGGGATGTAAATTGCGCAAAAGAATTTAAAGCAGCCACAAACTACAACTTTGTAGCGTGTTACAATTGCGTTTTTTTCAAACCTACACAAAAGAGAAAAAATTGTAATTAACCTTCGCTTGTGAATTGGGCTAAAGGAAAATTGGTTTTTTTTTGGGGTGAAAAAGAGGGGTTTTTGGAGCCCCACCACAGCAAAAAACAACGCTTCTTTAAACCCCCGGGATGAAAAATGCGCAAAAGAACTGAGCACCACAAACAACTACTTTGTAGCGTGTTACAATTCGTGTTTTTCTCTACCTACACAACAAAAAGGAAAAATTTGAATTTTAACCTTTGCTTGTGAATTAAGGTACAGGAAAATCTAATTTTTTGCGGGAAAAACGGTTTTTTTGAGTCACCCCCACAGAAAAACAACGCTTAATTAACCCCGGATGTAAATTGCGCAAAAGAAGAGCAGCCCAAACTGCAATTTTTGTACTTTACAATTGCATTTTTTTACGCTAAAAACAACAAGAGAAAAAAAATTTGAAATTTAAACCCTTCGCTTTGTGAATTAAGCTACAGGAAAATTGTAATTTTTGGCTGTGAAAAAGACGTTTTTGGGATCACCACAGTACAGAACAACGTTTAAATTTAACCCCGGAAAAATTGCGCAAAAGAATTGAGCAGCCACAAACACTAGCTTTGTAGCTGTTACAACCCGGGGGTTTTTTCTACGCTACAAAACAAGAAAAAAATTGTAATTTAACCTTTGCTTTTGAATTAGGTACGGGAAAATTGTAATTTTTTGGCGGTAAAAAGAGGGTTATTTTTGTCCCCCAACAAAAAACAACGCTTAATTAACCCCTGGAGGGTAAATTGCGCAAAAGAATTGAGCGCCAAAAATGAAGTGGTATTTTATTGAAAAAAAACGCTGTTTTTTTAAATTAATACAACGGGAACTGGCTTAGATCCCCCTTGGATATTCAATGTCGTAGCAGAGAGCATTAAAATGTATAGCAGCAGCATTGGCCCCCACACTGGATTTAAAAATCCAATACCCCAAAAAATCAGAAAAAAACATTTAAAAAGCTCTCTGAGACAACTGAGACCCCCCCCAAAAATCGCTGTAAAAAATCAGTTCTTCAGTAAAATCACCGCGGCAGCACCCTTTCCTTTTCATACATGAAAAGCGGTATGAGCTCCCACGTCGCGCCCGGGGCATAATTTTGTTTTTTTTTCGGTGACGTCACAAATACCACCGGTCCCCTAATTTCTTCATCCCCCTGCAATTCATCAGGCTAGCCCTTTTTTCCCCCCCAAGTGCTTTGCCCCATGTAACGCCATGTGCCGCAGCCATTTTTATCAAACAAAAGCACACTTCGTTCACCCGAAAAAAAAAAAAAACCCCAAACTTTTGACTTCGTTTTAGAACCGAAGTTTTCCTGAAATTCTAAACAATTCCACTTCTTAGAATCAATTCGCCCATCCACTCGTCCAAGTCTTTTAGCCAAACTTTTTTCTGTATATAGCTGATTAATGACTTTTTTTAAACCCTTACTGGTTTTAGTGACACTTTGAACGGCCCTTTTCATCAAGGGTTTTTTGGTGATGGTTTTGAACAAAAAATTTATAAAAAAAACATTTTTAAAAAATCTGCCCCTTTTCCCCTTTTAAAATAAGAAAAAAATTAAAAATAAAAATTAAACATAATTTGTACTGTCCTGTTTGTAAAAGTGCAATCTATAAAAATATTACATCAATCATGCTGCACGGTTATGTACATTGCATTTTTTGGTCAATTCACCTCTCTAAAAAGTTGTTATAAAAAGGGGTTAAAAAGTTATATGCATTCCAAAATGTCACCAATAAAAACTACACTTGAGCCCTTGCTATAACTGACACTGTTGTCTACAGACATGAAAAGATACATAGAGTCAGCCTTCCAAATATTCATAAAAACTTAGAGCCCATAAAATCTATCCCTTACACAGGTCTGCAAACGGAAAAGTAAAAAAAAGTTCCTGGTCTAAGAAAATCTTGATGTAAATCAACCTGAAAAAGAACGTTCTTTTTATTTTTTCAGTAGTAAAACAACAAAAAGTATCTGAATTTGGTATCACAATAATTATATAGGCAATAAAGATATAAAGTTAGTTATACCATATAATAAACTCCATGGCGGTTGGTGCAGATTGCTGTAGACAGAGCTGTTTTTCTGCTCCCAGCACCACAGCTGTGTTAGGAATAGAGCTGTAGTTAACAGCTCCATTCCTAGAGTAGTCTCTGTAAGTGTCGGGAAGCGGAGGAAGCCTCAGATCCCTGGCGTTTAACCCTTTGATTGCTGTGGTCAGTGACTGTGGCATAATCAAAAGGCATTCCCCTGCTCCATTGGGTGATTGGGACTCCCGGTGACATAATAGAGCCCAGAGAACATCTGTACAGTCAGCCCTGTGGACTTAGAGTAGCCCCAGGGCTGTCTGTGTAGGAAGCCTACAGTCAGGGCACACTGCTGCCTGTGTCAGTATGACGCAGAAGAAAATGTATAAGCACACATTGCTAAGTGTAAAAAAAAGTGTTAAATAGTTATCCCTTCATAGGATTAAAAAAAAAAGACATACAAGAAAAAAAAAATTTAAATAATAAAAAAAAGTTGTATATACATTACGCACAAAAAAAAATAAAAAATACACATAGTAGGTATCTAAACGACCACAATAAAAATTAGAATGCATTTAACAGGTTTAGTGTGAATCGTGAATGTTGTATAAAAATTACTAAAAGCACTTTTTTATGTTCATACCGAAAAAAAAATGGAAAAAAAATCTGCAGTGATTTATTTGTAAACTTAAACCATACCCCCCAAAAACTTCTCCTGCATAAAATTAGTCTTCATTAGTGTTGAGCGATTATTATCGACAAAGTTGAAATCGGCACGGTTTTTATGTTGATCGGATTTTTTCGATCATGCGATAATTTAAGTTAAAATCTGTGCCTA
>JAODAL010078470.1:0-12907 GCA_025379985.1 Phyllomedusa bahiana
CAATTCTACGGGATTTTCCTTATAAATTTTATTTTTTTCCCTAAAACGCATTTTACAAGGGAAAAAGTGTGAATTTTTTCATAACACTTGACTTTTCAACATTTTTTTTCCCCCAAAACCCGAATATGAACATGCGATCCTCTCATCGCTCCCATAATACTCGACACTACTGCAGTAGATTATGCCCGTCAGTGTAAAATTGACAGGGATCATAACAGGAGATCAAAGATGGCAGATCGGCGGGGGTATTCTTTAGGTCCCTGACTGCCATGGAAACTCATGGACGGTGCCAGGTCACTGATGGGCTATCAAAGGGAGCCTTCTCCTCTAAAATAGATAGATCATTACTGAAGGCAGCATCTAAGGCAGGGGTCTGCAACGTTGGCTCTCCAGCTGTTGGGAAACTACATCTCCCATCATGCCCACTGATATAGAGGATATAAATGCATGATGGGAGTTGTAGTTTCCCAACAGCTGGAGAGCCGACGTTGCAGACCCCCTGATCTAAGGGGTTAAGTGGCCCACAGGGACGTAACTAGACTTCATAGACGTAACATACAGTCCACCTCCTAATGACGATAGTCTAAAAGTAGAAATAATTGAACGGTATAAATAATACTGCCATGTATCCGAAAACGCACATAGTAGAGCTGGAGAGCAGAAAGCCAGCTTGTTCCCAACAAAAACAATGTACATTTACCTATGTGGGAACCCTCGACTTTAAAGGGGTTGTCTCACTACAGGGATCGCTGCCTTTTATGTTAAAGATCTTGCAAAAACAAATCACTTTGCAATATGTGTCCATTAACAGTGTGCTACCTATTCTGAGATATCCCTCTTGAAATGGTCTTGCATCACTCTCAGGTCGCTATAGCACAGACCTGTTCCATCTCCTGATGGGCTGCCAGCACTGGTTCTATAGCTACAGACCTGTCCATTCCCCTGATAGGCTGCCAGCACTGGTTGCTATAGCTAACAGACCGGGTTTCCCTACTGCAGCCTAGTGGAAGCCAGTAAACACGTCCCTGAATTCAAAGTGAAACCAAGAAAACAGGACTGAGGTGAGATGAATCGATGCAGTGAGACAACCCCTTTAAGGCCCTATAGCAGTTAATATGGCTGCTAGGGCTATAGTTACGCCCATGGTGGCCCAGATTAGAGATCATTAGGCGTGAATGCAGCTCCAGCCTCTTCTTTGTGTCGGGACCTGGAGAGAAGCAGGTCGCCGGCGGCTCCGGAGCAGCAGTGCTGGGGGACAGCAAGGGAAGGATTGTTTTTTATATATTTTTGGACCCTCCTGGCCCCAATAGAATATCAGTAATTTTGGGATTTTACTGGTCATCCCCTCCAGATAAGATCCATTACAACGGTCCGAACAGTCACATAGACCACGGAGAAACGTGACAGTAAGAAGGTTCACATTGAGACAGACGGTAAAGCTCCTGCTCATCGCAACGTCTCGCCGTCACTTAATCTTCAGCCTTTCAATCAAAGGTCTGCAGTGACCGGAGAAAAGAGGCTTATCCTGGGCACGAGCAGCACCGTCCTATTTATACACCGCACAGCTTCTTACACAGACAGTGCACAAAGTGGTGCTCCACCCCGACGCCCCACCACGGGGGCTCCACCCCGACACCTCCACTCACAGGGGTGCTCCACCCCCACAGCCTCCACCACGGGGTGCTCCACCGACAGCCTCCACTCACGGGGTTGCTCCCCCCGACAACCTCCACTCACTGGGGTGCTCCACCCCGACAACCTCCACTCACTGGGGTGCTCCACCCCGACAGCCTCCACTCACAGGGGTGCTCCACCCCGACAGCCTCCACTCACAGGGGTGCTCCACCCCGACAGCCTCCACTCACAGGGGTGCTCCACCCCGACAACCTCTCCTCGAACGGGTGCTCCCCCCCGACAACCTCCACTCACAGGGGTGCTCCACCCCGACAGCCTCCACTCACAGGGGTGCTCCACCCCGACAGCCTCCACTCACAGGGTGCTCCACCCCGACAGCCTCCACTCACGGGGTGTTTCCAACCCCGAAAAACCTCCACTCACTGGGGTGCTCCACCCCAAAAGCCTCCACTCACAGGGTGCTCCCCCCCGACAGCCTCCACCACAGGGTGCTCCACCCGACATTCCAAGGGCTCCCGACAACCTCCCCTCGCAGGGGTGCTCCCCCCGACAACCTCCCCTCGCAGGGGTGCTCCATCTGGCAACCTCCACTCACAGGGGTGCTCCACCCCGACAGCCTCCACTCACAGGGGTGCTCCATCCCGACAACCTCCACTCACAGGGGTGCTCCACCCCGACAGCCTCCACTCACAGGGGTGCTCCACCCCGACAGCCTCCACTCACAGGGGTGCTCCACCCCGACAGCCTCCACTCACAGGGGGCTCCACCCCGACCGCCTCCCTCAAGGGGTGCTCCACCCGACAGCCTCCACTCACCGGGGTGCTCCACCCCGACAACCTCTCCTCGAACGGGTGCTCCCCCCCGACAACCTCCCCTCGCAGGGGTGCTCCCCCCGACAACCTCCCCTCGCAGGGGTGCTCCACCCGAAACCTTTCACTCACGGGGGTGCTCCACCCCACACCTCTCCTCCAGGGGTGCTCCACCCCGACGGGCCTCCACTCACAGGGGTGCTCCACCCTGACACACCTCCACTCACAGGGGTGCTCCACCCCGACAACCTCCACTCACAGGAGTGCTCCACACCGACAACCTCCACTCACAGGGGTGCTCCACCCCGATAGCCTCCACTCACAGGAGTGCTCCACCCCGACAGCCTCCACTCACAGGGGTGCTCCACCCCGACAGCCTCCACTCACAGGGGTGCTCCACCCCGAACCTCCACTCACAGGGTGCTCCACCCCGACAGCCTCCACTCACAGGGGTGCTCCACCCCGAAACCTCCACTCACAGGGGTGCTCCACCCCGACAGCCTCCACTCACCGGGGTGCTCCACCCCGACAGCCTCCACTCACAGGGGTGCTCCACCCCGACAGCCTCCACTCACAGGAGAGGTCTACGACAATCATCTAGTGCGGCTGTTATGATACCTCATGAGCTTTTGGGTGTAATTATGGATGGGGACTTATTAAAGCGCCGCGGCTCTCATCTCCATCTGTTGTGGAGCTCAATCTCAGTATAATGTTCTTCAACGGAAACCCCTGCCCTTTACCAGTATGATCATTATGGGATGTCACTATTCTATACACAGATTTTTATTCCTACTTGATGCACTGAAGCCACACTCTCACCTTTCACAGACTCACACTCAGCTCACACTTACCTTTCAAACTCCCTGCTCACTGCTCATACACTAACTCCCACTCACCTCTCATACACTAACTCCCACTCACCTCTCATACACGAACTCCCACTCACCTCTCATACACTAACTCCCACTCACCTCTCATACACTAACTCCCACTCACCTCTCATACACTAACTCCCACTCACACTCGCACTCACCTCTCATACATGAACTCCCACTCACCTCTCATACACTAACTCCCACTCACCTCTCATACACTAACTCCCACTCACCTCTCATACACCAACTCCCACTCACTTCGCATACACTAACTGCCACTCACCTCTCATACACCAACTCCCAGCTCACTGCTCATACACCAACTCACACTCACCTCTCATACACTTACTCACACTCACACTCTCACTCACCTCTCAAACACTCACACTCACCTCATACACTAACTCACCTCTCGTACACTAACCCCCACTTACCTCACATCTTCAGCTCACCTTCATCTCTCGTACACTTACCGCTCACACTCTCAGCTCACACCCACCTCATAGACAAACCTCTCATACGGACAGGAAAGAAAAAAATCCCTGCCCCTCCTCTCTATGATCACTATTTTATGCTCTGGGTTCGGGTCCTATTTGAGACCCTGTAGCTATACTCTTGCCCATCATACACTCACCTCTCATATAGAGTATTAACACTCACTTCTCATCTTCTCAGCTCACATTCATCTCTTGCTCAGCTCATACTCACCTCTCACACTGACAGGAGATCTAAAAGGAGCATAGAGGACAGGACAGCAGACACTCACTGCTGAGCGAGTGTTCAACCCCAGGTACTCTCATTCTACTCCCGTCCTCTCTGTTCTTTGGTAATTAACAAACAGTGCAAATAAATAAAAAGAAACCTCAATCAGGTATGAACATTGAGTAAAACAATTCACACATTTGGTTCCTGCAGGGATTTGAACCTAGGACCCTTTGGTGAAAGACTGAAGTGCTAACCACTCAGCTACATACATGTAGCTACTCCCAGTTCTTTACATAAACAAACCTTTGTATGACTAGAGTGAGCACACCGTGGAGAAAGGCATGGTGATGTCAAGTCTGCTGGGGCACATGATATGCACACAAACAAATCATACACACCCCCTTTTGAACACACTGAAAGCTGAAGCAGGACAAACCAGGCTTGAGGTGCCTTCGTGGTAAAACCGTTTTATAGGAATTTGGTAAAAATTGTTGCTTTTTTTTGGTTTATTTTTTACTAATCCTTGTTCATTTACCTAGAATACAGCAGCCAGCAGATCGTCTAATGTGACTGGGGGGGTCCAAACTCTCCCCCAACCTCTAAAGATCTGGCAGCTGGAAATTGTACTTTTAGTAACTTATCCACCGCTGGAGGCGTCCGCCAGCGGCTTCCTGCTCACTGAGGACATGTGCAGCATGCCCAATCCATTATTTCCCCCTATCTCATACACATTAGCCAATTGGCACCAAAATTGGCAAGTTTTTCAACGCCAACCTACAACAGGCCAAATGTGCATGGTCTCCTTTAGAGACACCTAATAGTTTCTTATTTGGCTAGAAGGTGCCGGGCAGTGCCCGTGGGTGGAGGGCTGGGGTACAGGGCACTTCCGTGCAAGCACTTTATAGTTGCTGTCCTGCACACAAAACCCGCCGGATCCTGGACCGCTTGTGCCGCGGCTTCTACCCAAGTCACCAGAACAGCTGCCTACTGGCCAAGGGCGCCAGTGACGTGTGACGGCGCCGCCCAGTGGTCCCGGTCTTGTATGACTACAGGTCACTGAATATGAGGGTGGGAAAAATCAGGGCTATGGAGTCTGAAAGCCAAAGGCTATGTCCACACTGCACATGACTACGATCGTATCTCCGGTGCTTTTCGTTTTTTAAAAGCGCCGCGAATACATCGTCAGTGCGGTCCCATAGCCGGCAATAGAAAGACGAGTTGCTGTCATACACAGCTCGTCTTTTCTCTGCCCGTCTTTCGGCAGCGGCGTAATTATACAACATGTTGTATAATACGCCGGTGCTTTTCGTCTTCTGACGTCTTCCCATATAATGCTATTGTATGGGGGCGTCGGGAAAACGAGAAGCGGCCGCGGCTTTTGCACAAAGCGTGACAAAAGCCGCGGTCCTGCATCAGAGAGAGAACGGCCGCTTTTGGGGCCGTTTTTTCTCTGATGCAGTGTAGACATAGCCAAAGCCCTGACTCCTCAATTTCCCAAACCTCCGACTCACTCATATACGGCGCATGTTTGGCTATGTTCACACGGGTTAACTGCGGGACGTAATTACGCCCCACAGTTACGCCGTGTGGCCGGGAGCGGGGTGGGAGCAGGAGAGCGAGCGGGGGGCCGGCACCACGCCGGCCCATAGACAATCATTGCTAGCGGCGCATATACGCCGCTAGAAAGTGACATGTCAATTATCTCCCCCCTCGGCGCATTCGCTGAGCAGGGAGAGGAGACGTAATCCATATTTCTCTATGAGAACTGTGGATTACCGTAATGAATGGGCCGTTTTCAGCCCGTAATTTGCGCACTCCGGCGCGTAATTACGGACCGAAATACGGCCCATTTTAAGCCGTGTGAACATAGCCTTTAAGTGATACAATAATCAAGCTATTTAGGTAGAACAGACACTGACAAGCAAAGTTGTCAGAGTTGAAGAAAAAGTGTATCTGTATCCAAGTCCAGTCTGCACCAACATTGGGAATGTGTAGAAGAGACCTGGCATCAGATTTTGGTCACACTATGCTTGAATCTGATCGAGAGCCCAGAAGGATTCAGGCAGAGCTGAAAACCAAAGGTGGATTTCTCAAATACTAACAAAATAATAAAAATTAACATTTTGATTTTTAGGAGCAAAACAGTAACAATACAGTTACAGGAAAGAATCTGCAGAACTAAGCAGATGCTAAATACTTGCAAGTCAAATTTATGTATAAGATATGTAAAGATGACTGTATATAAAAATTACAGTAGCCTCATAAACAAAGCTGTAGTGGATGGTGAGATATGGAGCCTGAAAGTCACAAGTTCAAAACATTGTTACCCTTTGATTGTCGGTGTAAAAATATATTTATTGGATATGACTTTAGAACACAAAAAAATTGTAAATATGCAAAACACTGCAGGAACTTTTGTGGAGTCTCTGAATTTGTTCTAGGAAATAGTATTGCCTCCACCAGATCCTATACATGACCTCACATCTGATCTCATTATTTCCAGGCTAGAGAACGGCCTCTCTACACTAACTTGGGTTGGGGGAAAGCGGTGACCACAGGGGCAACATCTCTAACAATGTCAGGGTATAAAGGAATTGCCTCAGCCACAGTCAGTTCCGATGAATGGTTAAATCTTCTACTTCTTTGAAAGCAGGTGAAACATTTTGCTGAAATCTGTTTGCCATGGAGCAGAATCTTTTCCCCTGGGGCAGCGCTTTGCCTGCTCCATGTCATCAATTACACTCCTCATGTGATGAGGCTGAAGATATGGGAGCAGCTGCACCGGCCGGATCCAATTCCTCTTGCTCTTTGCATCAAACTAACTGGAACAATTATATATTTTGGGAGTCGGTCCCTTTTATGACGACTCCAACTTCTGCAAAATAGGCACCGACTCCACAGCCCTGGGAACAAGGCCTCTGCATCGCCCACTGCCTGTACCCTCTGAGCTGCCAGCGGCACGGATGGAAGTCCAGGGCTTCCTACACCGCTCAATATGAACTGGTTACATAGGTAGTACAGTTGGGAAAAAACAGACATATGTCCATCAAGTTCAACCACAAAGGTGCGAAACATGTGGAAGGAGGGAGGGGGACAGGGAATGACTAAGCCTTGTTTCCTACTGATGAAGACTTTGGAACCCAAAATTCATGAATCAGTCTGTCCTAAAGGAATATTTCGTTCCTGATCCCAAAATTGCCATCAGTCTGGATCCAAACGTTTCATACGGCTACATAAGTAACAACTTTATCTAGTAGTACCTGTAATCTAAGCCTTTCCTGAAACCCTCATCTGTTCCTGCTGTGACCAGCTCCGGGGACGGCTATTCCACAGAGTCACAGTTCTCATGGTGCAGGAGGCTCGTCCCTTCTGCAGAATGAATCTTTAAAATTTTTCCCCAAAGAGGGGGCGCCCCCCGTCTGTTTTAGGGGGGTTTTTTTCATGAAATAGCTTTCCCCCATATATCTTGTAGGGGACATTTACAGATTATATACATTAAAACCCCGGGGTTTTGGGAAAGGGGCTTTGGGGCCCCCCCCTGCCTTCAATGCGTTCACCGCTCATATGGGAAGGGTCATACATTGGAGTATTACCAAACTCAAAACTCAAACTCCAAACCCCTTTCCCCCTCCACTCATACTCCCCCACTCCCCTTCACACTTTATAAATCCAAAAACTCCCCCCTTTAAACTCATACTCCAACACTCCCCTCTCACACTCATACTCCAACACTCCCCTCTCACACTCATACTCCACCACTCCCCTCTCACACTCATACTCCAACACTCCCCTCTCACACTCATACTCCAACACTCCCCTCTCACACTCATACTCCAACACTCCCCTCTCAAACTCATACTCCAACACTCCCCTCTCACACTCATACTCCAACACTCCCCTCACACACTCATACTCCACCACTCCCCTCTCCCCACTATACTCCAAAAACTCCCCCCTTTACAAATCAAAACTCCCCCACTCCCCCCCTCACACTCATACTCCAACAAATCCCTTCACACTCATACCCAAAAAACTCCCCCCCAACCATATCCAACCCCCCCTCTCAAAAATCATTTCCCAACACTCCCCTCTCACACTCATACTCCAACACTCCCCTCTCACACTCATACTCCACCACTCCCCTCTCAAACTTTATACTCCCCAACCCCTCCCCCTCAAATCTACTCCCAAAACCCCCCCCTCTCAAAAATCATACTCCAAAAAAATCCCCCTCAAACTCATACTCCAACACTCCCCTCTCCCACTAATCCAAAACCCCCCCTCTCAACTTTAGTTTCTCCAACACTCCCCTCTCACACCCACCTCGCATTTTCAGTTCACAGTCACCTACACTAAGCTCACACTCACCTTTACACCCGGCCCCACAAACCCCCTCTCCAAAAAAAATCAGCCACTCACATCTTTAAAACTAAACCCCACTCAAAATTTATACTCTCCCACGCACTTTTTAAACACTTTGCCTCCCCAGTCTCTCTCTCCTCAGTCCCCAGTCTCTCTCTCTCTCTCTCCTCAGTCCCCCCCTCCCGCCCCCTCAGTTTTCTCTCTCTCCTCACCTCCCCAAATCTCTTTTTCCCCCTCCCTCAGCTCTCTCTCCGCCTCCCCCAGTCCCTCTTTTCCCCCTCCCTCAGCCCCCCTCCCACCCCCCCCCCTCAGTCTCTCTCTCTCACCTCCCTCAGTCTCTCTCTCTCACCTCCCTCAGTCTCTCTCTCTCACCTCCCTCAGTCTCTCTCTCTCACCTCCCTCAGTCTCTCTCTCACCTCCCTCAGTCTCTCTCACCTCCCTCAGTCTCTCTCACCTCCCTCAGTTTTCCCCTTTTCTCTCAACCCCCCTCGTTCTTTTCCCCCCCTCCCCTCAGGGCTCTCCCTTTAACCTCCCTCATCTCTCTCACCATCCTCAAATCTCTTTTCACCTCCCTAGTTCTCTCACCTCCCACCACTCTCTCTCACCCCCCTCACTCTCCCTTTACCTCCCTCAGTCTCTCTCTCTCACCTCCCTCAGTCTCTCTCTCTCACCTCCCTCAGTCTCTCTCTCACCTCCCTCAGTCTCTCTCTCACCTCCCTCACTCTCTCTCACCTCCCTCAGTCTCTCTCACCTCCCTCAGTCTCTCTCTCTCACCGCCCTCAGTCTCTCTCTCCCACCATCCCTCAGTCTCTCTCCTCCCCCTCCGGCGTCTCTCTCCCCCAATTTCCCCCAGTCTCTCTCTTTTCTCGCCCTTCCCCATTCTCTCTCTTTTCACCTTTCCCCAGTCTCTCCTCTCACCCCCCCTCATCTCTTTCCCCCTCCCCCAGTCTCTCCCCCACCTCCTTCAGTCCCCTCTCTCACCTCCCTCAGTCTCTGTCTCCGCCTCCCTCAGCTCCCCTCTCTCCCCCCCCTCAGTCCCCTCCTCTCTCCCTCCCCCGTCTCTCTCTCTCGCCTCCCTCACTCTCTCTCTCTCACCTCCCTCAGTCTCTCTCTCTCTCTCACCTCCCTCAGTCTCTCTCTCACCTCCCTCAGTCTCTCTCTCTCACCTCCCTCAGTCTCTCTCTCACCTCCCTCAGTCTCTCTCTCACCTCCCTCAGTCTCTCTCACCTCCCTCAGTCTCTCTCTCACCTCCCTCAGTCTCTCTCTCACCTCCCTCAGTCTCTCTCACCTCCCTCAGTCTCTCTCTCTCACCTCCCTCCGCTTTTCCCCTCCCCACCTCCCTCAAATCTTTTTTTCTCACCTCCCCCAGTCCCCTTCAAATCCCCCCATTGTTCCCGTCTCTCTCTCACCTCCCGTCTCTCTCTCACCTCCCACCACTCACTCTCACCCCCCCCAGTCCCCTTTTCCCCTCTCCCCACCTCCCCCAGCTCTCTCCTTTTCCCCCTCCCTCATGGCTCTCTCTCTCTCTCACCCCCCTCAGTCTCTCTCCTGCCCCCCTCAGTCTCTCTCTCTCCTGCCCCCCCTCAGTCTCTCTCTCTCCCCCCTCCCCCAGTCTTTTCTTCCCCTCCCTCATTTTTCCCCCTCTCACCCCCCTCAGGGCCCTTCTCTCCTCCCTCAGTCCTTTCCCCTTTTCCCCTTTCCCTCAAATCCCCTCTCCTCGCCTCCTCAGTCTCTCTCCTCCCCTCCCTCAGTCTCTCTCTCTCACCTCCCCCGTCTCTCTCTCTCACCCCCCTCATCTCCCTCTTTTCACCTCCCTCAGTCTCTCTCACCTCCCTCAGTCTCTCTCTCGCCTCCCTCAGTCTCTCTCTCACCTCCCTCAGTCTCTCTCACCTCCCTCCCCTTCTCTCTCCTTTCCCCTCAGTCCCTCCCCTCTCCCCCTCCCCCCTCTCTCTTTCTCTCACCTCCCTCAGTCTCTCTCCTCCCTCCCTCAGGGTTTTCTTTTCCCCTTTACCCCCCTCAGTTTTCTCTCCCCGCCTCCCTCATCTCTCTCTCTCTTTAACTCCCCTTTAGTTTCTCTCCCCCTCCCCCAAATCTTCCCCTCTCTCCCCTCTCTCCCGGGCCCCCCTCAGTCTCTCTCTCTCACCACCCTCAGTCTCTCTCTCCCTCACCTCCCTCACCTCCCTCAGTCTCTCTCTCTCACCTCCCTCACTCTCTCTCTCTCTCACCTCCCTCAGTCTCTCTCTCTCTCACCTCCCTCAGTCTCTCTCTCTCTCACCTCCCTCAGTCTCTCTCACCTCCCTCAGTCTCTCTCTCTCACCTCCCTCAGTCTCTCGCCTCCCTCCCTCCCGTGCTCCTCTCTCTCTCCCCCCCCTCATTTTTCTCTCCTTTGCCCTCCCTCAGTTTTTCCCCTCTCTTCCCCCCTCCCTCTCTCTCTCTCCTGCCCCCCTCAGTCTCTCTCTCTCTCTCACCTCCCTCAGTCTCTCTCTCCCCTCCCTCAGGGCCCCTCTTCACCTTTCCCGCAGTCTCTCTCTCTCCCCCGGTCCCCGCAGTCTCTCTCTCCACCTCCCTCAGTCTCCTTTTTCTCTCGCCTCCCCCAGTTTTTCTTTTCTCTCACCTCCCCCCAGTCCCCCTCTCTCCCCCTCCCCTCAGTTTCTCTCTCTCTCTCTCCGCCCCCCTCAAATCCCCTTACCACCCCCAAAAAAAATCCCTCCTCCTCTCTCCTCTCTCCTTCCTCCCTCAGTCTCTCTCTCCCAAACCTCCCTCAGTCTCTCCTCGCCCCCCTCATTTTCTCCCCCTTTTTCTCTCGCCTCCCTCAGTCTCTCCACCCCTCATCCTTTTCTCCTCTCTCTCCTCGCCCCCTCAGTCCCCTCTTTACCTCCCCCAGTCTCTCTCTCCCCCCTCTCCCCTCTCGCCTCCCTCAGTCTCTCTCTCTCGCCTCCCTCAGTCTCTCTCTCTCACCTCCCTCAGTCTCTCTCTCTCTCGCCTCCCTCAGTCTCTCTCTCTCACCTCCCTCAGTCTCTCTCTCGCCTCCCTCAGTCTCTCCCCTCTCACCCCCCCTCAGTTTCCTCTCTTCACCCCCCTCATCTCTCTCTCGGGCCCCCTTTAGTCTCTCTCACCTCCCTCAGTTCCCATCTCTTCTCCCCCTCCCTCAGTCTCCTCTTTTCCCTTTCCCCCGTTCCCCTCTCCCCCCTCCTCTTCTTCTCTCCCTCACCTCCCTCAGTCTCTCTCTCACCTCCCTCAGTCTCTCTCTCACCTCCCTCAGTCTCTCTCTCACCTCCCTCAGTCTCTCTCTCACCTCCCTCAGTCTCTCTCTCTCACCTCCCTCAGTCTCTCTCTCTCACCTCCCTCAGTCTCTCTCTCTCACCTCCCTCAGTCTCTCTCACCTCCCTCAGTCTCTCTCTCTCACCTCCCTCAGTCTCTTTAAATCCCTCAGTCTCTTTTCTCTTCACCTCCCCGTCTCTCGCCTCCCCTCAGTCTTCCTAAACCCCCCTCAGTTCCTTTTTCTCTCCCCCGCCCCCCTCATCTCTCACCCCTCATCTCTCCTCTCTCACCTCCCTCAGTCTCTCTCGCCTCCCTCCGTCCCCTCTCGCTCTCCATCCTCGGTCCCTCCTGCCCTTCCCCGCGGGCTCCTGCAGGACACCGGGGTCGGTCGGCCGGCGGCGGCGGCTCCGCTCGGTACCGCGCTCTTACCTTCCGGATGCCGGGCCAAAGTCCCCGTCCTCCTTTCCCCCGCGGGCCCCAGGGTCCTTCAGCTCCCCGCGGGCCAAACCCAACCCGGGTACCGAGCGGCTGCTTCCCGGCTGCGGCGCCACCTCCCTCCCCGCAGTGAGAGCCAGTGGCCCGGAGCCAGCGCGGCGCCTCCCCCGGTCACATGGCGCTCGGGCCGGGGGGTCGCAGCATCATCGTCTCCCGAGAACGCGAAGGGCCCCTAATGGGAGAGCGCCCCCGGCCCCAGTAAATACCTGAAACCTTTCCCGGGGTCTATATTTCCCCCTGTACACCCCCCCAACACCCCCTATTAATGCTCCCGTACCCCGGAAAATTTCCTTCCCCGGTTTTCCCGGGTCATGTGACCCTCCAACAGCCGGGATACACTGTACACTCCGATAACCCCCAATATATACCTCACCGGTACCCGCTATATACTAAAACATTTCTCCAGGAAAACCCCTCCACTATATACTCCCCAATATAAAACTCCTCCACTATATACCCCTCCACTATATACCCCTCCACTATATACCCCTCCACTATATACCCCTCCACTATATACACCTCCACTATATACCCCTCCACTATATACTCCTCCACTATATACCCCTCCAAAATATTTCACCTCCACTAAAAAAACCCCTCCACTATAACCCTTTTCCACTATATACTTATCCACTATATACTCCTCCACTATATACCCCTCCACTATATTCCCCTCCACTATATACCCCTCCACTATATACTACCCCACTATATATCCCTCCACTATATTCCCCTCCACTATATACTACCCCACTATATACCCTC